>PVLA01020223.1:0-10641 GCA_004027455.1 Hydrochoerus hydrochaeris
CTCTTCCCTGCTCTCCCAATACCTGTGCTGCTCAAGCCATCCTATTCAGATTCAGACTTGAGACTAGCCAAGAGCCTAGAGGCTCAACTTTCTTCAGAAGGCTGGCAGACCTTATTGGATGAACAAATTCTCATCTCAGAATCATTGGGCACCAGCTTATCCAGGACACACATTGAGACACTCACTTGGGGGGACCAAACTGGCTGAGTTCTTCTGAGGACATTGTCTTAGCCCCTAATTTTATTTTGCTTGACTAAAGAGGTCAGCCAAAAATGCACAGATTGTCTTCTTCAGGTGAACCCTAAGGTGGCCCCCACTGATGTTCAAAAGAGACAATGAGGACTTACCCCTGGAGACCAGTGGGAAATACTTTACCAACATGGGCCATGGAAGGTGGGGAACAAATATCTTTTTGTTCTTATAGACAGATTCACCAGGTGGATGGAAAGCTTTGCCACTCAGACTGAATCAGCTATCATAGTAGCTAAGAAACTCCTCTAGGAGATAGTGCCTTGATTCAGTTGGCACACCTCTCTAGGGTCTGACAATGGCTCAGCTTTCATAGCTCAGATCATGTAAAGTTTAGCTGCAGCATTAAATTACATTGTGCCTACAACTAAATTCAGACCAAGCAGAGAAAATGAACAAAACCATAAAGGAAACTGTTTCAGAACTGGCTCTTGAGACTGGCAAAAACTGGGTAAGTCTCCTTCCTCTTCCCATTTTGTTTGTATCATATACCCCTTACTGCCAGGGCATTACTCCTTTTGAGGCCATGTACAGCCAACCACCCCTTTGACTCCCTGTGTTCAAGATGATAAATTGGCTTCTGTCACTAATGGAGAACTTGTTAAGTCCTTATGGGCACTCCAGACTTGCCTGCACTTGACCTACCTCTTGTTCTGGGGTCACCAAATCAAAAGGCCTGTTGACCCCCTAGCTGCCCAATTTGGCAATCAAATCTACATCCAAAAGGGATAGCCCATATCCCTAGGCCTTTGCTGGGAAGGACCCCATCCTACAGCTGTCAAGGTGGCTGGAAAGAGCCATTGCATTCATCACTCCCACTTCAAGCCCTCAGGACAAGAGACTCCAGTTAAGTGGACTATTAAAATGTCTTCTGACACTTTAAAAGTCAAGCTCCAAAGATGCAGACCCTAAGTCTATTTATGTGTATAATCCTCCTTGCCCTGTAGCTTATACGTGTGTTACTATTGGGACCAACAATTAAACCCAGATGGTAAATCCCTCAAACCTTGATTTTGGTGTTTCATGCTGGTAGAGACAAGGATATAATCCTAAGTCCTTCACTTTGGGAAAAATTCAGGGCTCTAGACTTTGCATTCAGTCTGTAAATTTCCCCTTGAAGTGCTCCCCATTTCAAACCAATTGTAATTCAACTGTGTACGTACAAAATGTCTCTTATCACCCCAACCAAAATTTAGTCTCCCTGCTGGGAACTTGGTTTGCCTCTACAGTCAGCCTCACCCCTTGCACTTCTCTGGCTGATTTCACTAGACATAACCCTGAACTCTGTATTTTAACTCATGTTCATGGTATTGTGGAGAAGGAGGTAGGGAACATATGGGTTACCCAACCTCGTGAGAAAAAAAGAGCCCCAATCCTAATTTCCATCCTTTTGGGATTAGGAATAGCTGGTTCCACAGTGCCAGGAACCACAGCCCTCAGAGTGGGAGACCAAAATTACCAGATACTGAGCAAAGACATAGACTGTGATCTAGGTGCGCTTGAACAAAATGTTCATCAGCTAGAGGAGTCTCTAAACTCCCTGGCCAAGATGGTCCTCCAGAACCAATGAGGTCTAGTCCTCCTATTCCTGAAACAAGGAGGTCTATGCCTTGGTGAATCCTGTTGTTTTTACACCAACCATTTAGAAGTTATTAAGGACAGTCTTAGCTCAGAAAGTGCCTAGCTGATAGAGAAAATGATAGACAATGTCAACAGAGTTGATATGAAAATTTGTTCTCTGCCACCCCATGGTTGATCACCTTACTTTTGGCTCTGGCAGGACCCTTGCTTTTCCTCCTACTTTCCATCACTATTGGCCCCTGCATGATAAATTGTTTAATGCATTGTATCCAAGGCCAAGTAAAACTTATTAAGCTAATGGTTATATGTTCCCTATACAAGGACTTACAAAATTTAGATGAGGAAAAGGACCAGGAATCAAGGATTTGATTCATGTACTAAAACCAGTGGGGAATGTTGCAGTTTGGCATAACTTAATGCCATCTTGTGCTCTGTAATGACTTGTGCCCTGTATTTGAACCAGAAGAGTGAAAAATCACTCAGAGTACAAATCCCATGAGAAAAGCAAAATGGGCTGCATCTACTTCAAAGGGTTGTCTCTGATAGTCTGTAATAGGGTTGGGGCAGGTGGTGGCTACTACATTTTTAACATGTGTAGAGTAGATTGCTTTAGTATGTACTTTCTAAGTTTCATGGGGTTAGTTCAAGTTGTTCATAATTAGCAAGGATTATACAATGGGACACTGCCATACAAAAATGCAAAGTGTGCTTCATCATTGGGTGGCCCATAAGTATCTACCATTTAGTTTATACTTTAAGGTATATTTCCTGTTAAAACTTGTGAGAAATCTTGACTTTTATTGGCAGAAACTAAAATTGTTTCTTATGGTATGTTCACAGGATGGGCCAAGTTCCTATTTTCAACCTACTAAATGGAGACTTCATTATAATCTGAACTTAATAAGGTTATTTGTGGCCATTGATTAATGTTTAACCAAGATTATACCAGTAAGACAGTGTTGTAGAAAAACAAAAACACAATTCAAATTGCATCATTTTCTAGCTGGTGGTTGGTCCCTGTTATCACTCTTGCCTGTATGCCCAGTCTTCAAAGTTTAAAGCATATCTTACATCATTGTATCCTTTTATGTGAAAACTAAGAACATGTTGCTCTAAGGGCCAGACGGGAATCTGAGAGTGAAAAAGGTTTCTGGTGATTAAGTGAGCCAGAGACAGGTTGGGAGTGGGACTTAGGGTCTAGTCACCATTGACAATTTCCTCTCAACAACAGTTTCAGTTATCTCTTCATTTTTTTTCGTCATTGAATATGTGACTTGATCTTTCTTTTTCCAAATTCTCCCAAAGTTTGTCTACCCTAAAATTCCAAAATTACCTTTTTTTTGTTTTATGTGTAATTAGAGGTGTACACTCATTCCTGGGTATGGCTTTCTGTGTATTTTCATTTCCTGTTAATTATGTAATGAAGTACTCAAGGTTGAGTGCTTTATTAAAAAAAAGAATTTTTTAAATAAGGTATTTTTGTGGTCTTTCTTTCTTTCTTTCTTTGTTTCTTATGGTTTTGGGCATCAAGCACAGGGCCTTATGTATGCAACACCAGATCTCTACCACTGAGCCACATCCCCAAGAATTTTTTAAGACTTTAAAATTTTTATTTTGAACTGTCAGTGATTCCTGAAATCTGCATCATTTTGGAACTTTGGGCACTAGAGAACAGGGAGCCTACTTGCCGCCCTGGTGAGCAGCTGGTGCCCGGGCAAACCACTGGCACACCAGGGCGAGAACTATCAGTGACTCCTAAGCTCTGCCTCATGTTGGAATTTTGGTTGCTGGGAGAACAGGCAGCCTACTGGCCGCCCAGGTAAGCAGTTGGGGGCCTAGCAAGTTGGTGCACTGGGGTGGGAGCTATCAGCAATACCTGAACTCTGCATCATGTTGGAACTTTGGGCTCAGGAGAACAGGCGGCCTGCTGGCTGGCCTGTAAGCAGCTAGGGCCCTGCTGGTGTATGGGCTAAGAATCAGACATTGATCCATCCCCCTCATTAGCAAGTCAGCACTGGTGGTCTGAGTATCTTTTCAGAGGATGAATGTATACAGCATTAAGGGGGATTTCCTTCTACCATCTCTTTGAAGGCAAATATTTTTATCACGGTTTTGCTCAGTTTTGATTAATAGTACTGCTTTATTCAATACTCTGTTTTTTAAAAGTTCAATATTTCCTTCCATTTTCCTCTGTTTGATTGAAAGAAAGCTAATGTGAACCAAATGAGCTGTACTATTGAGCTCATTGCTTGTGTCCTGGTGACCTGCTCTGAGGTTCTGTGGTAGTTTATTGCAGTGTGGTCGCAAGGGTTTGTTTTGTCTTGTTCTTATGTATTTTGCTACCTTCAAAAAAAAGTAGATAAGAAAGTAACAAAATACCTCCAAAAATCTCCCAAATCCACCAAAGCTGATCCATGGATCATGGATGAGGAGAAACTGAAAAACAAGTCAACAGAATTAGATAAGGTGATTAAAACAAGTCAGTAAGGTACTGAGCAACGTGAAACAGGATAGAACTAAGCAGAAAATGTACTTTAAAAAGAAGAAAAGAAAGTGCTCAAGGGGATATGGCTGCATGTATGTTTAAGTGTATAGGATTGAAAACCATGTTGCTAAGTTGTTACTGGATCATTGAACTTCTTTGCAGTCTCACTGTTTGAATGTATGCTTTGTATGCCTAATTTTGTAACTTTAACAACTAGCTCTAAGAAGACAGTATGTAATTTATCAACTAGTGGATGTCTATTTTTTTCTGAGATCCTGTATTGTTTCCACCCCTTTTTCTGTTTTGCTTTTTTTTTCCTCTTTAAATAAAATTTTAAAAATTATTTTATTTTAATTTATTTTATTAGTACATGTTTGCAATTTTTGCAGTTCACAATCATCTGTGGGGGGCAGGTAAAAGAAAAGACTTCTATTTATCCCAATGCCCTGGAAAATGAAAATCCAAACAGCATAGCAACAGCTTTAGTTAGGGCCTCAGGATGGATGACAACATGAGGAATAGTGGCATTTGGATTGGGATATCATTAAACCTTAAAGTCAGTTTTTCTAAGTATGTCCATTTTGATGATTTAATCCTGTATATCTGGGTACAAAGAATATCTTTCCAGTTTCTAATGTCCGTTTTTAAATACTTTCTTTTTCAGAGTGCTGTAGACTTCATTATTTTCTTTCACTTCCTTAGATAATTCCTAAGCATTTAATTTTTATAGAGGCTATTGTGAATGGTAGTATTTTCTGAATTTAGTGAGTTCATTTTGGCATACAGAAACATTATTGATTTTTGTGGGTTGATTTCTGAATCCTGGTATATCCCTGAATTTGGTTATTAATTCTAGGTATCTTTTGGCAGAATTTTGGCATTTTCTATGTAGCGGATCATGCTGTGTGCAAAAAACCATGATTTGATTTCTTCCATCCCTGTACAAACTCCTTTTGTTTCTTTCTCTTGTCTGTGTGCTCTGGCTAATGTTTTAAGTGTGATAGTGGACACCATTGTTTGGTTCTTATTTATTTATTTGGTACTGGGAATTGAACTCAGAACCTTACATGTGCTAGGCAGGCATTGTGCCACTGAGCTATCTCCTTGGCCCCTATTTATTTGTTTTTGAGACAAAGTCTCACAATGTATCCCAGGCTGGCCTTGAACTCACAGCAATCATCCTGTCTCAGCCTCCCAAGTACTGGGACTATAACTATGCACCACCATTAGGGACCTGACCAAGATCCCCACTTTCCAAAAGAGTGTACAGTGAAGGTTTAAATAAGTGAGACAAGTAGTACAATTTTAGGGCTCCAGAAGGATCAATACCCTCTAGCAGAGTTCAAGATTCTGGGGATTGACACAAAGAGCTTCTCTGAGCAGCCCATATTGACTAGATTTTCAAACAAAGAGAAAAGACACTGAGGAAAGCATGGAAACTGAACAGGACCTTGGAAGTCACTTCAAAGTAGTAAATTTTGCAATTTATTCAAGTAGTAAATTACACAATTTAGGAAAACAGTCTTTTTTTTTGTATTTCTATACTTTCTGTATTAGAGGGAAAAACAAAACCTAGCAAGACAAAAGAAAACAAATTCCTATAAAAACCTGAAACCAAAAAATCGTATAAAACCACAGTACAAGGTGATCTACAATGATTATTCTGTTGCTTCTTATTATCTTCAGTAGAATTGTCTGTAACATCAGGCATGATTGAATAAAGCAGTATAACTGAATATAGCAGTATATAACAATATTACTAAAAATAAAACATTGTAGACAGTATAAAACTTCAAAGGCAGGAAATAATCAAACCAGAGTGGATATTCTAGTGAATCTTGTCATCTTCATTGCAGTTGCCTATACTCTCAGAATTGATACTATCAATCATAACAGCTTTGAATAAAATCTATCAATACAAAACAGCATTCTAACAAAACAGATTCGATTATTATCAGTCATGGTAAAACAGTGTAGGTTTTACAGAGATTTAGATTAAGTTAATAAGATATAAAGGGTGATTACCATACTATATCCTGTTATTTTTTTGGAATTACTGTCTGTACCCTCAAATCTAGTACAGATAGAATGACTGGAACAGGATATAATACATCTAATCAGAGTACTGTGAGTAATGTGGGTTTAAATCCTGGTTCACTATTAACAATAGAGTTTATCAAGGCCATCTATGTTAGAGATTCTTGCCATCCTTCTCTGCCTCATTTCTGCTATGCTGTTTTTCTGCCTTTGTTTATCTAGTTTTCTCTTTCATTCTACTGCCTGTGCCACTCACTGAGGCCTATCTGCCACTGTACCTAAAATCCTGGTATTTTTTCTCTCTCTCTAGAATGTCCTTCAGTATTCTCTGTAGGGTTGGATTGGTGGTCACAAACTCCCCCACTTCCTCTTTGTCATGGAAGCATCTTGTTTCTACATAAATTTCTAGTGACAGTTTTGCAGGGTACATCAATCTGGGCTGGAGATTATTTTCTTTTATTGCTTAGAAGACTTTACTACAAGCTCTTTTTGATCTGATGGTCTGTGTCGAGAAGTCAGCCATGATTCTGATGGGCTTACCTTTATAGGTAATCAATTTCTTTTCTCTGATGGCTTTTAATATTCTGTTTTTATATTGAATTTCTGGTATCTTGATTATTACATGTCTGAGTGTAGATCTGTTTTGTTGCAGGTGGCTGGAGTTCTGTATGCCTCATATAACTGAAAGTCATTTTCTTTTCACATGCTTGGGAAGTTTTCCTTAATTACTTGAGTGAATAGCCTTTGTAATTCACCTGTATGTATTCCTGCTTCTTGGTTCACGTTTTTCATTCTTAAATTGTAGATTCTCTTGTCATCTTCTAGCCTTTGTGTTGTTACTGCCTGTGTCCTTGTTGTTTTTAAGAGATCTTTCTTTTAGTGATCACACATTGCAAACCTGTCTTCAAGTTTTGATAGTCTATCCTTAGTTTCTTTTAAGGAGTTTGCAAGCTTTCAATGGAGTTTTTAATTTCCTGGTAGTCTCTTTGAATCTGCTCATGTATTCTATATTTTCTTTACATTATTTATTGAATGTTTCTCTTCTTTTTTTGTATTCCTCCCTTCTTCCATCTGTATCTTCCTGAGAGATGCTTCCTGGTAGCATTTCTTTTATTGCTCTACACATATCTTGCTTCACCTGATTTAATATTTCAGATTTGAGCTCATTATGGCTCCCAAAGATATCTCTTAATGTCCATGGAAGCCATGTCTGATGTTGCATGTTTGCCGCCCTCAGTCTCCCTTGTTTTTCCCTTTCCTGGATTGGTGCTCTCAGGGTTCTGGGCTGGAAGCCTTCTCCTGCCTCTCTCTCCTGTCATGGTCCCTGCTTCCTCCACACTGGTGTACAGTGCTGGTCACAGCCCCCTTCCCTGTTGGCCATGGTTCCTCTGAAGCACAGTGGGGAGGGATCTCTGCCTTCTCCTGCCTGCCCCTCCCCACAAGGCCAGCCAAACTTCAGGGGCCTTCATCTGGTTAGTGTGTCCTAGGCTCAGGGAATTGATTTGGGATGGCTCATTGGGTCCCAGCCAGGGGCAGAGCCCTGTCCAAGCAAATCCAATGAATCTGCTCTGGGGAGTGAGTAACCAACTGAAATCACTCTCGCTCGCAGTTCAGGGTCCTCCTGTCCAATTCTAACATGTAGCCCATTTGGTCATGCCCTTTTCATGGGGGGGGGTCTCATTCCCAGCACTGGATTAATGCAGGTCCCTTCACCGGCTCCATTCTCTGTTGGGCTCACCAACCCCCAATTTCAGTGTTGCTGTGGCTCCTGTGAGTGGTGGTGGGAACAAGTTAAGGTAGCTCTGCCAGATGGCATGGATTCAAGCTGGCACAAATTCAGACCAGCACAAACTAGGCAGGTCGCAGCAAAAATGCTGTGTTTCATAATTTTTAGCTGTTCCAGTTGTACTCCTGATGTGTTTGATGAGCTTTTTCATGTTTTAATTTCTTCCTTGACAAGAGGATCCATCTACCTCTGTCTGGGTGTCTCCAGGATGTTTTATTCTGGCACAAGGGTGGTTTCTCCCAGGAGGCTTTTTATTTTGTTGCTCACTGATTACCCATCTTGAGTTCTTCCTCTTAAAAAGTTTTAATAGATTTCTTTGGGTTTTCTGTATAGAGTTGTGTTAGGTTAGTGTGTGAACATTACCACAGAGCATGGAGAATGCAAGGCATGTGACTTCCAAGATGAAGTCAATAGAAATGCTAGTTTCCATCTGGTTCCTTCTTCCTTTCATCTCTGCTGGCCTCCATGGGGAAGAGATAAGTTGGCTATCAGCAAGGAAGTGAGCCTGCAGACCTTCATCCCGAGTAGAACCCAGGTATGACTCAGAACCCTGAACAACCTCAGCAAAAACTGAACAGAACCTCCAAGTCACAGAGCTAATTCTACACCTCAGAAGCTGGAGGAAAAATGTCTGTTGGGGGAGCAACAATAATATACATGTTAAAATAGATCTCAACCATCTAGTGAGTATGAGGAGTGGCCTAGCCAATACAGAATGAGAAATCTGCTCAATTGCATGGCTGCCAAGAAACACTGGAAAATCACCAGCATGTAGCCACTTACTTCATAGGATCTTGGCAACAATGAGTGCCTTGAAACTTCCTTTGCCTGATTAACCAGTCCATTGCCCTTAACCTCAGTCTCAGGCAAAGTCTCTGGACATGACCAAAATGCAGACAAAATTTATGTCAAGCCATAACACACATCATGGGGAGTCCAACAACCAGTGCAGTCCTTCTTCACAGTAGAAACTTCCCAAGCCTGGTCTTTACCACCAGGATTTCTATCAGCCTTCTGGTCTCCTGAGCACTGACCAGAATCTCCTCTACAGAACAGCCTAAGCTGCTCCAGCTCTATGCATCCAGGCAACATGTCTGAACCTTTCCAAAGTCTGCCCAAAAGCCATTTCCAAAGCTGCTGGAAAAACACAGTCAGGTATAGTCACAGCAACATTCTCACTCCTGGTACCAAATTCTGTCTTAGCTACTTTTTACTCATTGCTGAGACAAAATATCTGATGCCCAAAGTTGGAAAAGGAAAGGTTTATTTCTTACAGTTTGGAAGTTTCAATCCATATTTAGTTGGCTCCAAGAGAGAGTGGCATGGTGGGGCCACAGCTCATGGCAGCTGCAAATAGCAAGGCAGAAACTGGCAAGAGAGAGAGACACACCTTCTTCCAGCCATTACATCATATAATGGCTCCACTCCTAGGCTGGTGTAGCATTCACACCCCCAATCCAAGCACTAGACAATGAACCAAACACAAATGCATAATGTAAATGCATGAGGCTTGGGGGCAACTCACATAAACCATGACATGTGAGCATTGTGTAAGGAAGGTGTTGGGAATATAGATTCAGGAAAAAATTGTTTGCGTAGGAAGGACATGCCTTGGGTGAGATGTTTGGTGGTTGGAAAAATTAGCTAGTGCTGAGGGGATGTCCCTCTCAGTGTAGTGATATTGTTTAGGCATCCAAACAACATAAAATACAGAAAGTAATATATACTCTGCCATCCTACACCCCCGCACCATTCAACTCTGTCTCCCACCTTCTCTTCCTTTGGATATGTCTCTTACTGGTGACCTGCTTTCCATAAGCAGCTTGAAAGGTCACTGAGGGTATTTATCCCAGGCACGCAGAAATGATTCAACATATGTAAATCAATAAACATAACACACCATATCAACAGAGCCAAAGACAAAAATCACATGGTAGCCTCAGCAGATGCAGAAACAGCTTTTGATAAGTATTATTTATGATAAAAAAAACTCTACAGAAAATAGGAATAGGTGGTCTTTATCTCAATCTGATAAAAGCCACCTATGTCAAACCAACCTGAATGTCACACTAAATGGACAAAACCTGAAAGCATTTACTTTAAAATCAGGAACAAAACAAGGCTGGCAAATATTATCACTCTTATTCAATATAATTATGGGAGCATTAGCAAGAGCAATTAGACAAGGGTGAGAAATAAAAGGAATAAGGATAGGAAAAGAAGTTAAAATATTATTATTTGCAGATGCCATGATATTCTACATATATGACCCCCCAAACTCCATCACGTCTCCTAGATTTAATAACCAAATTCTATAGGGTAGCTGGATACAAATCAATACTCAAAAATTAGTAGTCTTTCTGTCCATGAATTACAAATTCACTGAGAGAGAAATTATGGAAACAATACCTTTCCAAATAGCACAAAAAATGAAATACCAAGAAAATCTAACACAGGAAGTGAAGTGATTTTACATTGAGGAGTACTGTATGCTGAAAAAGGA
>PVLA01020224.1:0-10642 GCA_004027455.1 Hydrochoerus hydrochaeris
TGGATTTCTGTATTCTGCACCTCCTCAGTACTTTATCTTCCTTTTTGTACAATCCTCTTACCCAGTACATTCTCCATAATAACATTGGACAAATTTTCTAAAATAGTGTTTTCTGAGAACTCTTTCATAAGCAAATACAATTTTTATGAAATTTTCTTCTGGTTCCTTTATGAAAGCTCTTTTTATTATTATTATTATTATTTTATTTTTATTTAAAGGGATAAAACAGAAAAAGGAGAGAAATATTGCAGAATTTCCAAAAAAACATAAACAGTAAGAAATCACTAGCTGATAAATTACATATTGCTCTTTTAAAAATAGTTGTTCAAGTTACAAAATTAAAGCACACAAAATGGACACTCAAGCAGTGAGACTGCAAACAGATCTGTTCAACAATCAAACAAGAACTAAGAATTATGTGTAACAATCCTGCACAAATAAATATACATGCAGTTATATCTTTTATGGCACTTCCTATTTTCTCTTTTTACAAGGAATTATACATTTTTTAATTAAAGAGAGAAAAAAAACAGGAAAATGGTAGAAATATTACAGAATTTCAAGAAAAGAAGATAAACAGTAAGAAATCACTAGTTGATAAATTACATATTGTTCTTTTAGAAATAGTTATTCAAGTTACAGAATTAAAACACACAAAGTGGAGACTAAATCAGTGAGAGTACAAACAGATCTGTTCAACAATCCAACAAGAACCTAGAAATATGGTCATCAATCCCACACATCTAAACATACATGCAGCTATATCTTTTATAGTGCTTCCTATTTCCTCTTTTTTTACAATAGCAATGATAAAATTTTAAATTTTATTTAAAGAGAAGAAGAACAAAACAAAACAGAAACAAAGGGTAGAAACAAGACAGAATTCTAGAAGAAAGGAACAAAAAGGAGAATGAGAAAAAGCCTCACTAAGAAATCAGAAATTTATAAATTATGTACTGTCATCCTGGACATAGTTGTTCAAGTTACAAAGTTAAAGGGTACATAGTAAATATTCAAACAGTCAGACTACAAACAGTTTTGCTCAAAGATCCCACAAAGATTCAGCAATATGGTCATCTATATTACACACTCAAACTTACATGCCATTATATCCCTTAGAGTACTTTCGTTTCCTCTGTTTTTTACAATAGCAATTACACATTTTGGTTTTATTACATTTGTAGTTCTTAATTACTTTTTACACTAGAGACACAATATGATGTTTATAAAAATGATTCTTATTTCACTAATGAGGATAGTCTCAAGTTGTCTTCATTTGCCTATGAAGGCCTCAAGGTCATCCTTTTTTATAGCTGAGTAATATTCCATTGTATAAAAATGCCACATCTTTTTCATCCACTCTGCAGTTGATGGATATCTTGGTTGTTTCCAGGATTTAGCTATCACAAATTGTGCAGCTATGAACATGGGTGCACATATATCACTGTGATAGGAATTTTTCAGTTCTTTGGGGAAAATGAGCAGGAGGGGGACAGCTGGATTAAATGGGGCTTCTAATGCTAGTCTTCTGAGAATTCTCCATATGGATTTCCATAATGGTTGCACCAGTCTACAGTCCCACCAACAATTGAGCAGTGTTCCTTTTTCCCCACAGCCTCGCCAACATTTGTTATCAGTTGATTTCTTGATGGCAGCTATTCTTTCTGGGATAAGGTGGAATCTCAATGCTGTTTTAGTTTGCATTTCTTGAATGACCAATGATGGCAAACATTTCTCCATGTATTTATTTGCCATTTGTGTATCTTTCTCTGAGAACTGTGTGTTCATCTCAGATGCCCATTTTTGGAGAGGGTCTTTGAATTCAGGGGGCTTGATGTTTTTCAATTCTTTATATATTCTGGACACAAGTCCTTTGTCTGAGAGGTTACTAGTTAAAATTCTTTCCCACTCTGTTGGTTTTCTTTTCACTCTGTTGGTGATTTCCTTTGAAGTGCAGAAACTTTTCAATAACGTTAGATCCCATTTGTTGATTCTTTGAAGTGTTTCCCGTGCAGTTTGCATTTGGTTGCTGAATTCTCTACCTACCCCTATGTCTCCAAGACTTCTACCTACCATGTCTTCCAGTAGGTTTAGTGTTTCTGTTTTAATATTGAGGTCTTTCATCCATTTAGACTTTCGTTTTGTGCATGATGATATGCATGGATCTATTTCAGTCTTCAGCACATAGAGAGCCGATTTTTACAACACCATTTACTGAAGAGACTATCCTTCCTCCAGTGGACATATTTAGCCCCTTTGTCAAGTATCAGGTGGCTGAGTGTCTTTGTAGTTGTGCTTGCATCTTCTAATCTGTTCCATTGATCCTCAGGTCTATTTCTTTGCCAGTACCAAGCTGATTTGATCACTGTGGCTTTATAGTACTGTTTCAAGTCAGGAATTGAGATGCCTCCTGCCTTGCTTTTGTTGCCTAGAATTGCCTTTGCTATTCTTGGTTTCTTCTGTTTCCAAATGAATTTCAGGAGTGTTTTCTCTAGATCTGTGAGGTATGTCAATGGGATTTTGATTGAGATTGCATTAAATCTGTATAACAGTTTTGGGAGTATAGCCATTTTCACAATGTTGGTTCTTCCTAACCGAGAGCAAGGAATGTCCTTCCATTTTCTAATATCCTCTTCAATCTCCTTTTTCAGCATAGTATAATTTTCAGCATATAGATCTTTTACATTTTTAGTTAGGTTGATTCCTAAGTATTTCATTTTTTTAGATGTTATTGTAAAGGGTGATATTTCCATAATTTCTCAGTGAGTTTTTTGTTTGTGTACAGGAATGCTATTGATTTTTGAGCATTGACTTTGTATCCAGCTACACTACTGAACTTGTTTATTACCTCTAGCAGCCTTTTAATGGAGTTTTTTGGGTCTTCTATGTAGAATATCATGTCATCTGTAAATAGTGATAATTTAACTTCCTTTCCTATCTTTGCTCCTTTTATTTCTCTCTCTTGTCTGATTGCCCTGGCTAGTGTTTCCAGAACTATGTTGAAAAGGAGTGGTGATAGTGGATATCCTTGTCTTGTTCCTGATTTTAAAGTGAAAGCTTTCAGTTTTTGTCCATTTAATATAATGTTGGCTGTTGGTTTGTCATAGATGGCTTTTATAAGGTTGAGATAGACGACTTGTATTCCGAGTTTCTGGAGGGTTTTTATCATGAACATGTGTTGGACTTTGTCAAAAGTTTTTTCTGCATCTATTGAGATGATCATGTGGTTTTTGTTTTTGGCTCTGTTGATGTGGTGTATTGCATTTATTGATTTGCATATGTTAAACCATCCCTCCATTTCTGGAATGAACCCCACTTGGTCATGATGTATAATCTTCTTGATGATTTGCTGCATTCTATTTGCCAGTATTTTGTTGAGAATCTTTGCATCAATGTTCATTAATGAGATTGGCCTATAGTTCTCTTTTTTGGTTGCATCTTTCTCTGGTTTTGGGATCAGAGTAATACTTGCTTCCAGGAAAGATTTCAGGAGGATTGCTTTTTTCTCAATTTCATTGAAGTGTTTAAGGAGTACTGGCATCAAATCTTCTCTAAATTTCTTGTAGAATTCAGCTGTGAATCCATAAGAACCTGGACTTTTCTTTGTTCGTAAGCTTTGAGATACATTTTCAATTTCAATAGCTGATATTGGGTTGTTCAAAATTGCTATATCTTCTTGGTTGACCTTTGGTAGTTCATATGTTTCTAGAAATCTGTCCATTTCCTCTGTGTTTTCCACTCTACGTGAGTAGAGATTTTCAAAGTAGGTATTCATGATCTTTTGAATTTCCATGGGATCTGTAGTAATTTCTCCCTTTTCAGTTCTTATTGCATGAATTTGGGTTTTTTTCTTTCTTTCTCTTCAGAAGGTTAGCTAGGGGTTTGTCACTTTTGTTGATTCTCTCAAAAAACCAGCTTTTTGATTCATTAATTCTTTGTATTGTTTTTTTACTTTCAATTGCATTGATTTCTGCTCTAGTCTTTACAATTTCCTCTCTTCTATGAGCTTTGGGTTTAGCTTTCTCTTCTTTTTCTTGAAGCTTGAGATGGAGCATTAGGTGGTTTATTTGTGCTCATTCTGTTTTCTTGATATGAGTTTGTTGCTATATACTTGCCTCTTAAGACTGCTTTCATTGCATCCAACAGATTACAGTATGTTGTTTCTATATTTTCATTGAATTGTAGCTATTGTTTTGTTTCTTCTTTAATTTCATCTGCAGCCCACTGGTTGTTCATAAGGCTGTTATTTAATTTCCATATATTTATATAGGTTTTATAATTTCTTTTGCCATTCATTTCCAATTTCATTGCACTATGGTCAGATATTATGCATGGTATGATTGCAATAACTTTGCATTTAGTTAAGAATATTTTATGACATAATATATGGTCTATTTTGGAGAATGTCCCATGTGCAGCTGAGAAGAATGTGTATTCTGATGTAGTTGAGTGGAACACTCTGTAAACATCTACTAAGTCCAATTGCTGACAGGTATGATTCAGTTCTGTTATTTCTTTGCTGACTTTTTGTCTAGTTGATTTATCTCTTTGTGACAATTGGCTGTGAAAATCTCCTGTTATAATTTGTTCTTGTGTATTTGGTTTTTCATGTCTACTAGTATCTGTCTTATATAGTTGGGTGCTCCTGTATTTGGTGCATATATATTTATAATTGTTTGTTCTTCCTCTTGAATTTTACCACTAACAAGTATGTCGTGACCTTCTCTATCTCTTTTAATCATTTTAGGTTTAAAGTTCATGTTGTCTGCAAGTAGAATAGCTACCTTGCTTTTTTCTGGGTTCCTGTTTCATGGAATACTGTTTTCCATCCTTTGACTTTTAATCTATGAGTTTCTTTTTGGGTCAGATGTCTTTCTTGTATACAGCATATTGTGGGGTCCTGTTTCTTGATCCATTCTGTCAATCTATTTCTTTTTATACATGAATTGAGGCCATTTATATTTATTGATAGCACTGATATGACTGGTTCAACTTTCCCATGCTAAGTTCCAGTTGTTTCTTTCTGCTTTTCCTTTTATTTAATTGCTTATGCTACCTGATGGTTTCTTTCTGTTTTTGTTTTGGGGATTGTAGTCATTTTTATCTCTGTCTAGTATGTACTTCAGTACTCTTTCTAGGGTTAGTTTGGTGGACATGAATTTCTTCAGTTGTTCTTTGTCATGGAAGTATCTTGTTTCTCCATTAAATTTGAATGAAAGTTTTGCTGGGTACATCAGTTTGGGTTGAAGATTGTTTTGTTTCACGGCTTGAAATACCCCACTCCAAGCTCTTCTTGACTTGAGGGTTTGTGCTGAAAAGTCTGCCATGATTCTAATGGGCTTTCCTTGATAGGTGAGTTGTGTCTTTTCTCTGACAGCTTTTAATATTCTATTTTTATGCTGTATGTCTGAGATCTTAATTATTATGTGTCTGGGTATGGATTTTTGTTGATTTTGACTGTTTGGTATTCTATATGCCTCACTTATCTGCATATCAGATTCTTTCCTCATGTTTGGGAAATTTTCTGTTATTATTTCTTTAAATACTTTATGTATGTCATTTGTCTGCATTCCTGTATCTTCACTAATGCCCATTATTCTTATATTGTTGCTGTAGGCATCATCATGATGCTTCTGGATTGTCATTTCATGCTGCTTTGTTATTTTTAAAAGTTCTATCCTTCCCTGATAACTAACTGTGATCCTGTCCTCAAGGTCCAAAATCCTATCCTAAGCTTCCTTTAGGCAGGTTTGCACACTTTCAATACCATTTTTTGTTTCTCGGATGTCTCTTTGAGATTGTTTCATGAATTCTGATTGTTTTCTATATTTTTCATTCTAAGTTCCAATCAGTTTCCCATGCTCATATACTTTTTCTCTAGTTCTTCTTTAACTGCATTCAAGAACTCCTTTACTAAAGTTGTTATTTCTATCTTTACATGGGAGACTACTTCTAATTTGATTTCCTCTATAGCCTGATGCAGTTGTTTTTTTATTTCCCTGGCTATCTTTTCAGAGATTCCCGGTGTGTTACGTTTGGGGTCCTCTATTTCAATGTCTCCTACACTTGCGTCTGGTGAACTATATGTTTGAGACTTCATTTTGCTTTTCCTTTTTGTCATTTTCACTCTGCCTGTTGTTTTCTATGTGTAGGACGGTATCACACACTCTTTTCAGACACACCAAAGTCTTACAGTTAGTTGGAGGGGGTTTTACTACTTGCCCTATTTATCCCCTGTACACCTCTGTTTTAGGGGTTTACTCACCACATTGATACAGTCAATCCGGTGTAGTCCAAAGTTCACCACCTGGGAGCAAAGTTCCAAATTTTCTCACTCTAACTGGATACTGCTGAGATCTTCTGCTGTTCCAGGTGGGAGGGCGGGCCCATGGTGGAGGTTCTGGGCAGCTTACCCCTGATGCAGGCTTCTGCTCAGTTCCTTGAGGCAGGGCTGGCCCAAGGTGGAGGTTCTGGGCAGCCTGTGCCTGATGCAGGCTTCTGCTAAGTTCCCGGAGGCAGGGTGGGCCCATGGTGGAGGTTCTGGGCAGCTTACCCCTCATGCAGGCTTCAGCTCAGTTCCCGGCAGCAGCGTGGGTGCATGGTGGAGGCTCTGGCAGATTACCCCTGATGCAGGCTTCCACTCAGTTCAACAAATTTTTGGAGGTTTCAGTCCATACTTGGCTCCAAGGCAGCATGGCATGGCAGGGCTGCAGTTCATGGCAGCTGCAAACAGCAAAGCAGAAGCCAGCAAGAGACCTCTAAGTCCATTTTAAATCCTGCAATGAAGCTCATTGTGTGAAGTTTCCTGCTCTCTTGTTTCAGATATTCTGTGTTGATTTCTCATGAGGGAGGTTTCATGTAGCAAACACAGTGTCTGCCTGACTCTCTGTTCTGTACTCTCCTGCATGAGTTTTAGAATGCAGTTTCTCATCTGCTTGTTCAGTGTTTCCTTTAATGAAGTTTTATCATTATAGTTTTGTTAAATCCTTTAAAAAACACAACACAAATTTCCACTGCCAGTGAATATCATCAGAGAAAAAGCATAAATGTTAATTATGTATGCTAGACCAAACCTTGATCACACTATATCAAAATTAGGGAAAACAAAATATTTCCTAAATTATTTTAGAAGGTTTAATATACCATAGTTCCTAAGCCAGACAACAGTGTATGGGAAAATTATAAGCCAATATTCCTCATAATTGTACACACAAAAGTTCTAAGTACAACATCAACAAGCTAAATTCAGCAATATATTACCAGGATCCTTGCCGTAATCATATGTAATTTTTCCCTGTGGTGCAATGGATGTCTGAATACTGAAAGAGTTTTGCCCTAGGATAAATTACAGGACATTATGGTGGTAGTTCAACATGGTGGAAGGCCAAATTGTGGATGTATATCCAACCATCACTTCCTCCTTCTTCCCAAATTACAACTTCTTCCTTCCTTTCAGGTGCACACAAAAAAATTCCAATTAGTTCCTCACATGTCATCAGTGCCTGGCCCCAGCACCACATCCAGTCAAAGGTTACATATACCTGACATCCCCATATCTGGGCAGAAAAAGAAGCCAAACCATTGCTGGTTGTGGGCTCTTCTCCATGTCCTTTAAATAAAAAGGCCACTTTTATTTTTTTTGTATATTCTGCTACTTTATTGCACCAGAAAACTATAACAAATACATTCACAGGAAATGTGATTCAGCACTTTAGTGGAACAAAGTAAAAATTTCCTCATGATCATCTCAACTAGTGCAGAATGAACATGTGGAATCAATAAGAATCTTTGCATGACAAATATTTAAAACAAATTTGACATGGAAATGTAAGTCAATCCAACAAAGGTCATTACCATAGCACACAGCTGCTTTCACACTCAGTGGTGAAAACTGAAAATCTTAACCTTAAAGTCCAGAAAACAATAACAATACACATCCTCCCTACTGCTACTCAATGTAGTGCTAGTCAGAACAGTAGGGCAAGAAAAGGAAAGAAATATCATCCTGACTGAAACCTGCAGAAGGTAAGTTGTCATTCTTTCTGGACATAATCAAAAACTATTAGAGCTGACTGAGTAAAGTGCCAGGACAAAAAACAATATATAAGTTAGTGGCATGTATTCACACATGCAATGAACAAGAGAAGTCAAGACAACAATCTCACTTCAGAGCCACAAAAAGTAAAATAAAAACTTAGTTGTCTCTTTTTCAATACTGCAGGCTACACCTCTGTCAATATTATTCTTTCCAAGGAAGGTTTCCATGTTGACAGTTCCAGTGTGTGAAGGTACTAAAACTTTTAACCATCATTCTTCATATTACCAAGATGTCCCTCATTGCTCTTCTTGCTTGGAACAATAAATAAAATCTTGAAGCATTTGTTTTGGAAGGTAAACTGTATCATGAAGAACCCTGGTTATTCATTCAGACTATATTTTTTTGCCTCACATGTCCAATTCCATATAATGCCTTGGTGAAGCACTTCTTGTCCTAGATAAGGAGTATGGCTTGGCCTGTCCCAAGTCTACAGACAGAGCTCATCTCCCATAGGCAAGCTGGAAAAAGAATACAGTTTCTCTTTTGGAGCCTGTTATTTTTGAAAATGGCATATCTCTTACCATGATATCCACAGAACCTGTTCTCAGGCGAAGATTGCAACTGTTCCACACAAAAGCACATATGAATGGGCAAGCCCCAGGAGAGTCTGCATCCTTAACTTGGCTCTTGATCAATAAAGAGAAGATGTTATTAGCTGCTCTTTTTTACAGCCAGTGGACTATTATCAATATGATAATAGTAAGACCACTCAGTGGTCACCTCTTTTGGGATTGCACCTGTTCCATGCATAGGACTAACTATTCTATCAGTAGATTGAGTTGCACAGAGCCTGAGGATCCCATAAGTGAGAGTTAATCTAAGAACTGTAGGTTAAAAATGTGTAATATTTCTCTCCTTGGTAAGTGCAATGCCCACAGTCATTTCACTCTTATCGATATTCAAGAGAACTTCCACATTAGAGTCAGTCATCTGAGCCTTCCCCTGGAAAGATCTTGAGCACCACCCCCAAATCTCTTATGGCCTCATTTGAGGTGAAGCAATGGTTCTTTCATGCCCTACTGCAAGTGACTCTAAACCTTACCATGTAAGTCTCAATTCAACATTCTCCATTTTGGAAGATGTGAGCTCATCACCTACTAATGTTGATATCTTCTGTTTGATGGCTGGATTTTCATTATAACCTAGGAAATGTGAATCTAAAGCATCATAAATAAATCCTCTACCAGCTCTCTCATCTAATTTGCCTCCTTGTTCTTTACAATTTTCTCTTTATCTGAGTATAGATTCATGTTTTGGAGCTTTCATTTTTGTTTGTTTGTTTTTCTTTTAAACAAGTGTTAGTTTTCTATACTTTTAAAGGACCTGACCATGGGAATTCTCCAATCAAGTTCATGAAATCTTTAAAGAGTTTCTTCATTTTTTGAACTGCAAATCTTGTAACCCCTCAACAACCACAAATAAGTTATCAACTGATCTCAGACAATGAACTTGTGCCAGACTTTCAACTGAAATATCACAATATATCTTGCCTCAGTCTTCACTGATTGTACATGATGATGTCAATTTCTCTCTGATTTCCTCTGTGGCTGTTTGCTCAAAGACATTGGGGACAGTGGTGCTAATAGTGAAGTGGAGGTGCTCAGACTCCTCTTTGGTGCCACTTTTTTTTGTCACTGCTACAGATCTCTGGTTTCTGTGGAGGTAATCATTAAGAAGTTGGTTATTAAATTATTTAAGGTTAAATCATTTGATAGTATTTCCAAGACCACTTATAAAATTCATCTCTGCTCATGCCCAACGGTGTCCACAGTCATAAGAAACTGTGCAAGTGAGCAAGGCCAGGGAAAGGCAGCAAGCTGGATCCACAGTGGAGCCAGACTGAAGTTCCACCTTGTGCAGGATGAAGCAGGCCCTTCCTCCCTCCTACCCACATTAGGCCACTGCCACCAGCTGCAGGGTTACTGCCCTCACCACAGAACCTTAAGGTTCTGGCACACAGTGATCCTGGCATTCTCACACCAAGACCTGTACTGCTAAACTTTTGTGTTTTATCAAATACATTTTTGCTTCATATATGGCCACAGATTTTTGTATATTTTCATTTATAAGTTTACTACCTTTATATATCATTTAGGTTTATGATCCACTGAAGACTGAAATTTAGGTTTGAGATCCACTGAAATTTGGATATGGTATGGTGCATTTGTGAAAAATTGATCTTCTTTCACTAAATGTAATACTTTGTATGTTCCCAGTCTTGCTCTTAAACTCTCTTTCAACAGATATCAACATTCCCCCTGACAACATTTTTAATTATGGTATTTGTTATGCACCCTTTACCACATTTTGAAAGTTTTCCACATTTCTGTTTATTTTTTTTAGAATTTCACTTACATATGAAGTTCATTTCTTTTAAAAATATTTGGCTAGGAATTACTATTTTATCCAAGAAGCTAGTAACCAACTACTCAATGTTTAATTTCACAGGAACCATTCTGATAATGTTCTTAACAGATCTCTGCATCCTTTAAGTCCAGAGAAATTCTTTATAGAGCTATTGGCCTTGTTTTGTGCTTTTGTTTT
>PVLA01020225.1:0-10654 GCA_004027455.1 Hydrochoerus hydrochaeris
TTTTTATTTCACTTGCTATCTTTTCAGAGATTCCTGGTGTGTTACTTTTGGGGTCCTCTATTTCAATGTCTCCTATACTTGCTTCTGGTGAACTATATGTTTGAGACTGCATTTTGCTTTTTCGTTTTGTCATTTTCACTCTGCCTGGTGTTTTCTATGTGTAGGAGGGGATCACACACACTATTTTCAGACACAACAAAGTCGTATGGTTAGTTGTAGGGGGTTTTACTACTGGCCCTATTTATCCCCTGTACACCTCTATTTTAGGGGTATACTCACCACACTGATACAGTCAATCCGGTGTAGTCCAAAGTTCACCACCTGGGAGCAAAATTCCAAATTTTCTCACACTACCTGGAGCCCGCTGAGATCTTCTGATGCTCCAGGTGGGAGGGTGGGCCCAGCTGAAGCAGTCCAGGGCAGTTTTCAGTCTTGGGCGGGCCTCCTTGATGTTCCTGGTGGCAGGGCGGGCCCACAGGGGAGGTTCCGGGCAGCCTATGCCTGATGCAGGCTTCCGCTGAGTTTCCGCTGGCAGGGCCCTCAGTGGTGGTTCCGGGCAGCCTACCCCTCTCCTCTTTTATTTATTGAGTTTTTTTTTTTTAATCGGTACCGGGGATCGAACTTACTACCGCGCACTTGTAAGGCAGGCGGTTATGCCGCTGAGCTAAATCCCCAGCTCCTAGCAATTATTTTGTGAGTCATATTTTTAAAATTAAAATGTAAAACTTCAAATACTACAAATAAAGTATTGGCAAGCATATAATTTTGTATGGGGAAATGAAAATCCTTATGTAATATAATGATAATTCCTAGCTATCTGCAAAGATAATTTTTAAGAGAATTAAAAGACATTTAGCATCTTTTGATACCAAACAAAGAAAGAAAATACTGAATAAAGTTAGTTTCTTCAGTAAGTAAATGAGGAGGACTTTTAGGTTAAAATGTTATGTAATCAATTTTTTTTTTGCTGTGTATTCTGATTGATAGCTTGCTCTTTACAAAAGAACTAAGTAAAACTTTATTCTTCTTACATTTTAACTTACTACGTCCTGTTCTTGAGTTTAATTTACTTGTATAATATTATGTTGGTATAATTAAAAAATATCTCTAGAAGAATACTAATCAGAAGAAGCTAAATTACTATATTCTACTAATCAGAAGAAACTAAATTACTATATTCTGAGAAAATAAATTACAACATGATATTAAAATTTCTAAGACACAGGCTTGGAAATACTTGTTTAGCTACTAAAGCCAATGGTTAGATAAGTATTTCAAAAGTGATTATATTTTCTTTGCATTCTGTTCCTTGTGAATGAGTAAGACATGCTTGTGATCTTGTTTCCCCCTAAAGATCACTGAGTTTGAGTGGATTCTCACGTCGAAGTCCACCTTCTAACCAGGTGCTGAATTTCACAAATGCCTGGCATTGGCCATCAGAATCACAAATCCAGCTTCAGGCCTAAAAAAAAATCCTATCCTTGATACAATCCAGAGGAGTCAGTCTTATTATTTCCACATCCTAAGGGCATTAAGGATACAAAACATGGATCAAACAAGACTCTCATAAATCAAATTGGTTACAAACGTAAGCCTTGAACGCTGTGGCCCAGAGATCCTCAACCTGAGTGTGAATTCATGAATGAACCAGTAAAGAAAGGAAATAACACATGAGATTTACAGATTCTGTCATTTGGGGTGCTCTCCCTCTCACACACACACTTGGAAGTTATTCATGTACAGTCTTACAGTCATAAGCATACATTTTTTTTCCACACAATTGTGCTAAATTTTAAACACTGCTTTTTTCACCTTGCAGGGAGAAGTGTTTCCTTATCTGAAAAGTACATAGTATGTGGGAGGTTCCAGGGCATTTGGCATTACCCACAGAGAAGTTTTAAACAAAGACAGAGCACAGCCTTCAAATTATAGTTACTATTTAATCAAAATGTAAAAATAATAGTACCAAAGCCTTTGTGATTATTGAGGGATTTTACTCAAGTGGAATATGCATGTGTGGGCTAGTTATTCTAATAGTTTACAGATGCTCAGAATGCCCAATTCATAAGCAGATCAAGTATTTTCCCTGGCCCACTTGGGTGTTGGGTGACTGAATATTGATTCCATTTTCTTCTGTCCCTCCCTTTGCAAGGAGTGGTAATACGACCAACAGAAGTGGATCCAGCCCGCCAAGAGCTTGTGACAATGCTGATTTCCAGCCTCCACCTCAGAATCAGAATCTCTGATTTAGACAGCTACCCAGGTGATTCCTCTTGTTGGAAAGTATAGCAACCATCACTGTAGGCAGGAGGGATTTTAAGCTTCAAATGGAAATTCAGATTTGCTGAACATCTAAAAATTGTCCTGCTGGTAGTTTTTTATGGTCCTTTTTTGTTTTATAGAAAAAAAAATAAGTGCAGCTCTTTTGAGAGTCTCAGTGATCACAAAACAAAGATGATGAATTCACTTGAGCTTAGGAATCCTCCAGAAGTACAGTTTTGCTTTCCATTGGTTAATACTTCATGTCACAGGAAGGACAGGCCCATGGCAATTGTCTATACCATGTACATCCTCATGATCTGTTCTATAGTGATGACCATGCTGGGCAACACAGCTGTGATCATTTCCATTGCCCACTTCAAGCAGCTCCACTCCCCAACCAACTTCCTCATCATCTCCATGGCCACCACTGACCTTCTAGTCAGCTGTGTGGTCATGCCCTTCAGTATGATCAGGTCCATCCATTCCTGCTGGTACTTTGGAGACCTCTTCTGCCAAGTCCACAGCTGCTGTGACATTATGCTCTGCACCACGTCTATTTTTCACCTCTGCTTCATCTCCGTTGATCGCTACTATGCTGTTTGTGACCGTCTGCACTATGTCACCACAATCACCATTCCTGTCACAGAGTGCTTCCTGCTCATCAGTTGGTGCTTGCCCATGCTTTTTGCCTTTGGCCTGGTCTTCTTGGGATTGAACATAATTGGAGCAGAGGATTTTATTGCAGCCACTGAATGCACAGGGCTGTGTGTGCTGATATTTAACAAGCTCTGGGGGGTGCTGGCCCCCCTTATATCTTTCTTTATCCCTGGGACAGTCATGGTGGGGATTTACATCCACATTTTCACAGTGGCCAGGAAACATGCCAAGCAAATTGACACAGGTTCTAGGACAACACAGATTGCATCAGAAAGCAGGATGAAATCCACATCCAAAGGAGAAGGCAAGGCCACCAAGACTCTCAGCATAGTCATGGGCGTGTTTGTGGGGTGCTGGCTGCCTTTCTTCGTCTTGACAGTGGTAGACCCTTTCATTGATTTTACCACCCCTGAGGATTTGTATAATCTCTTCCTCTGGATGGGTTATTTCAATTCTACTTTGAACCCCATTATTTATGGTATGTTTTATCCTTGGTTTCGCAAGGCTTTGAGCATGATTGTCACAGGGAAGATCTTTAGGCCTGAGTCTTCTACTCTAAATTTATTTCATGCACATTATTAAGCAATTTGCCCAATTCATGAAACTTTTATTCTAACAGAGCATCTTGGATCTCCTCTACCCATCTTAGAGGGAAGGACTGACTAGATGAGGAGATTCTCCCTGATAGCATCACGGACACCTAACAATGGACAGAACCAGTCTTCCGGTTATACCATGCTTACCGAAATCATGCATATCTTGGCTTCGTAAGGAGGTGGATACAATAAAAAGAAGCTGTGTAAAAGTTTACTGATTTCTGAGTTCCTAAAATTAGATTTTTAGAATGTCATTCCAATTATTTAAATAAATCAAGATTTTTCCCATTTTATGTTTTCTACATCACAGAGCTTTGCAATCATTTACAGCTATGTATTATACCAAAATTTATCCAAAATGTGAGAGGAGTGAGAAGGGGGCTTGAGCCTAACTTATAGGTCACCCAAGTGACAAAAGCAAGGAAAAGAAAGCAAAAATTCATAGTTGCTTAGAACTTTTTTTGTTCTCACTTAAGCTACTTCTCAAAAATTTCAATATGAGGTTTGCAGGATTTGATAAAATTAGACTGTCTTTAATGAGCAAAAATCTTAGGAAAGCATTTTTCTTTCTCCCAATGTATAATTTTAATGTAGGTATCAATGTGTCCTGTAAATATACATAGAGGGAATGTTTTCATAGATTTTGGTGTGTGTGTGTGTGTGTGTGTGTGTATAAAATCTTTGCTGAATCTCAACATTACTTCCCAAGTGAAGCCTTTTCCTTCTCTGAGATAAGACTTTCTGTTGTCTAAATGAATATCATCTTCTGCATCCTTTTTGTCTTTCATTTCTCCTCCTATTCCTTAAAATTATTTAACCAAAGATTACCTCTTACAATTTTATTTGAATCTTTCATTATAATTTTTGTATTAATGGCAGAATAAGTAAATAAACTCTCTCTAACCCTTTCAAGTGAAACCAGAGTATTGTGATCTTGACATTTCTTGTGTTCATATGCAAAATTCTACATGAGCCTTTCATGACCTCTTTGCTGTTTTGAATTTATCTTTGCTCCAGTATATCTATTGGGAAACTCCTCATTCCTCCAAAATACCTTTACAAAAACCTCTCTGTTAAGATTTTGCATTATCCTCTCAAGCAACATACTCTGCTCAATATTTTAGATTCCAGAATCCATATTAGAAATTGGATAATTGGAACACAGCATATTTATATACTGAGAAGTGTCAGTAAATTACTATTATTGTCTCTATTATACAAATAAACTTTTCTCCTTCCGGATCCACAATAACCAAAACACACAAAGCAAAAGAGGAGACGTTTGATTCTCTTACTGTTTTAGCCCATGGTTGGTCAGCATTAAGGCAGATACAAGACTGTCAAAGGACATGGTGGAGAAAACCTGCTTGATTCATGGTGTCCAGGAAGCACAGTAAGGGAAGAGTGCAGGGTATACAGTGAGCATCCAGAAACGTCTCCAAGGTGTCACCATATATCTATCCCAGACACACTTAGAAGTGCTCTAATAATTGCTGGGTTAGATCTCAAGTCCAGTCAAGTTGAAATTTCACCCTAACCACCACATTCTACTACTTGTCAATTTGACAGCCAAATGCATATTGTTAGACTACTCATTCTTCAAATAAAGACAATTCATAATATTACTTCACTTAATAGAACTGTCCAGATTAAAACAAGAAATATAACAATTCTTCTCTTAAGTCTAAATCCAAATCCCTTTTGAGAAGAAAGGAAAAACTTAGCTGTGGACTTCTGCAAAATAGAAAAGTATTCACATAATCCCAAGACACAATGGCAAAGGATAAGTACTACCATTCTCAAAAGGGAAAAATAAGGACATAGAGAAAAAATCAGACCAAAGCATGCTAGAATCCTAGCATGATAAAGGTTCTGTCTTGTAGCTCCATAATTAGTATACAGAATGACTAGACCTGCCCTGCATGCCTGCTGCCTTTGGGACACGTGCTTCTCTCAGGTAACCAGCATGGGATTGCAGAAACAGTCTGATACATTCAGTGTGCCCACAGAGCACCACTGGAGACACTTGCTTCCCACAGCAGAAGCAGACAACACACCCTTGTGTGCCTGCTGCCATTGGGGCAGCCAATGAGGGAAATGCCTTGGGACCCTACAACCAGCTAGTTAGGAGAAATCCAGGAAAATGTCAAGACAAAGGACAAGAGGCAATCTCAGACCTCCAGTCCACATAGAACAAGTCTGAGATATATAGACATATGAGAAAATAGAAGTCACATGCCTGAAATCTCTCAAAGGATTAGAAGTAAAGTAATAACTTCATAAGGCTGTAAAAATAATCAGATGTGAAATAATATCTCAGGTAGAAGAGGAAATCACAAACATAAATAAAGAATTGCTGAGCACATGTAAATAAGACATAGATAAAGAAAAGGAACATAGGAAAATGGTGGAAACCTTGAATGAACCATTTATAAAGGAATTATAATGCATGAAACAAATTCAAAGAGATATGCAAGAAATTAAAACTGCGTTGAAAGCTGGGAAAACTGCTTGAAAAAGAGTGAAGATACACTTTCAAACCCTAAAGACAGGATTGCAGCTAGTGAACATAAAAGGAAAGATCTCTTAAAAATAACAACGAACCAGAAAATAATAATTGAATGTCTGAAAAACAATACAAATAAAAATAATTTAACAGTAGTAGGTGTCAGCGAAAAAGGAGGAGTCAACACAAATGACAATAACTTATTTATAGAAGTAGTGGCAGAAAACTTTCCTAACATGAGAACAGGACCTGACATTCAGGTAAGCGAGGTATATAGAACTGCAAGTAACCATACACAAAACAAATCTACACCCAGACATATAATAATCAAAATCTCAGTCTAGGGCTTTAGCTCAGTGGCATAAGTGCTGGTTGGTAAGTGTAAGGTCATTAGTTCTATCTCTACAAAAAAAAAATCAAGATTCTAGAATTGTAGCACAAGAACAAAGTATTAAAGGCTGTTAGAGAAAAGAAACAGATCACCTATAAAGGAAAACCAATCAGAATCATGGCAGACTTGTCAACACAAATCATCAAGTCAAGAAGAGCTTGAGTGAAGTATTTCAAATCCTGAAAGAAATCAACTTCCAACCCAGATTGATGTGCCCTGCCAAACTATCTTTCAAAATTGATGGGAAGATAAGATACTTCCATGATTAAGAACAACTGAATGAATTCATGACCACTAAATCAACCCTACAGAGAGTGCTGAAGGATATTCTAGAGAGACATAAAGATGACCATGGTTGGAGGAACAGCAGCATAATGAGATCGCCAAACAGGGCAGATAATTCAACAGATGGAAAAACTGGGAGGCCAACAGCAGGAGAATAGCACGGCAGATGTGAGCCAGTGCATGCCGATTGTAACCATTAACACAGACAGCCTCAATTCACCAGTAAAAATTAACACAGTGAGAGAGGATCAAGAAAAAAGATCCATCAATATTTTGTGTACGAGAAACACATTTAACCTGAAAGGAAATTTTATAGACCAAAAATTGAAGGAGAAAAAACAGTGTTCCATGTGACAGGAAATCAGAAAAAAGCAGGGGTAACTTGCCCAACAATCACAGAAAAGCTAAGGAAGTTATGTTGTTTTTATAGGAAAGAAAGCTACTCAGCTATAAAGAAGGATAATCTTGAGGCTCTTGTAGGTAAATGGATGCAAATTGTGATCATGCTCACAGGTGAAATGGTTCCGACTCATATTGGATAAACATTGTGTTGTCTCCTTGGCATAAAATCCTGAAGAAGCTGTTATCATCCAAATTGTACTATAGATACCTTGTAAGTGACAAGGGAGGAAATGGCTAAAAAGGGAAGGCAGTAAGCATTGTTAATTTCCTATTATCTTGTTTTGAATTACTGTATAGCATTTATTGTTTTGTTAGATTTGTTTTTATTTTGTCTTGTTTTCTTTGATTTTATTATTCTGATGATATGGTGATGATGTCTGATGATTTTGAAGATAAGAAGATTTATTGTGGTAGCCATTCTTGATTTCCTATTATTCAGTTTTGAAGTCCTGTAATGCTTTCATTTTTTTGTGTTGAAATGCTTTATTCTATTTTGTTTTGTTTGATTTTATTATTTCTGTTGGTGTGCATAGCTATTTTGAAGAAAACAAGAGACATTATGGTAGCCATTATTGATTTCCTATTATCTTATCTGAAGCCTTATATTGCTTTCATTATTCTGTTCTGATTGGCACTATTATGTTTTATTTTGTTTGGTCTTATTTTCTTTAAAGTAAAAAATAATAATAATAATTGGTATCCATGGTACCTAGTGGTAAAATGTGAATTCCAAAGGATTCGTGTTGGCCTGAATGTTAACCTGTCTTTTGATTTCCTTTGCCAGCTTAATTATTCCAGTACTCAATCTGATTTTTCCTGAAAAATCTTCCAATAAGGCCAAATTATAGACATATTTTCTGCCAAAATATAAAACACATGGCCTCCAGTCCAGCTGCTCACAGATTTCTCATCCTCAAATGAACCCCCTGAGCCTGGCCTGTATTATATACATGTGTATCAGCATTCTGGTCCGAGCTCTGACTAAAATAACTTATCTGGCTCTACTTTTATGTTTCTCAGGGTTCTCCAGCTTCTGCCAGTTTCCACATTCCTCCATGAAGCAGTTGAAACTGCTGGTGAATAAATTGGGTGAATATAATCACATCCCAAATATTCTGTAGCAATTTTCTGTCAGCTTTCTTTTTGTTTTTAATTTTTTTTTATTTAAAGAGGAAAAAAAAGCAAAACAGAAAAAGGGGTAGAAACAATAAGAATTTCAGAAAAAAAGCAGTAAGAAATCACTAGTTGATAAATTACATATTGTCTTCTTAGACCTAATTGTTAAAGTTACAAAATTAAAGCATACAAAGTGGACATTCAAACAGTGAGACTGCAAAGAAGTTCAATGATCCAGTAACAACTTAGCAACATGGTTATCAATCCTATACACTTAAACATACATGCAGCCATATCCTCTAGAGCACTTTCTTTTCTTCCTTTTACTTTTTAAGTCCATTATCTGCTTTGTTATATCCTGCTTCAGGTTGCTCAGTACCTTACTGACTTGTTTTGTTGTTGTTATATACTTTTAATCACCTTATATAATTCTGTTGCCTTGTTTTTGAGTTTCTCCTCATCCATGATCTGTGGATCAGCTTTGGTGGAGTTGGGAGATTTTTGGAGGCATTTTATTACTTTCTTATCTACTTTTTTTTGAAGGTAGCAAAATACAGCAGGACAAGACAGAACAAACCCATGCGACCGCAGTGCAGTAAAACTACCACAAAACCTCAGAGCAGGTCACCAGGACACAAGCAATGGGCTCAATAGAACAGCCCATTTTGTTCACATTAGCTGTTCTCTCAGTAAGGTAGAGGGAAATGGAAGGAAATATTGAACTTTAAAAAACAGAATATTGAATAAAGCAGTACCATTAATCAAAACTGAGCAAAACAGTGCTAAAAATATTTGCCTTCAAACAGATGGCAGAAGAAAATTCCCCTTATTGCCACGCTGTATACATTCATCCTCCAAAAAGATACTCAGACCGCCGGGGCTGACTTGCTAACTGTGGGGGGGATGGATCAATATCTGATTCTTAGCCTGCACACCAGCAGGCCCTCAGCTGCTAACCAGGGCAGTGAGTAGGCCAGCTGTTCTCCCAGCGCCCAAAGTCCCAACATGTTGTAGAGCTTAGGAATCACTGATAGTTCTCACCCTGGTGCTCCAGTGGCTTGCCAGGTTGCCAGTTGCTCATCAGGGCGGCGAGTAGGCCACCTCTCTGTCAGCTTCCTCATTACTGAGATACACTGAGAAGCAATACCCAACCAAAACCACTTAAATGAAGAAAGGTTTAATTTTTTTCATGCCTGCAGTCCATAGTCAGCTGACACCAAGGCAGGATCTTCATAGCAGAAGGACATGGCTGAGCAAATCTGCTTAGTTCAGGGCACCCTGTAGCCCAATAGGGAATGTGTCAGAGAAGAAGTGAGACCCTCAAAGACACCCCCAGGGCTTGTTTCCATGAACCACCCACACAGCCCAAAAATTACAATAAAAAGTCAGACCTCAGAGTCAATCACTTTGAAACTCCACTTTAACCAGCACATTATCAAAGAGAAATCTTTGAAACAAATGGTTGGAGAAGCCCAGAAGCTTGTTTATTTTGTCCTGTTTGCAGCAATTTAATGTAATAGGAGATTTCTGTGACTCTTCTGCTAAAAGCAATATTGAGGCTGATGTTCTCCTGAATTTTGAATACATGGAGGACTAGGAGTGTTTCTACAGCTTTCGCACCAAGATATATATTATCACAGGTACTGAAATGACAGTAGACACCCATATGAGAGCTGAAATATCCTCCAGTTCACTTTCCGTGAGGAGCCGCCTTTCTTTCCTGAGTTTCATTAGGACATTTACACTGATTGAACTCAATAAGAAATGTAGAATTTCATTATATTCATATTTTTTTCTCAGTTGACCCTCAAAACAATGAGCATATGTCAAAATAGCAACATTAGTTATCTGAAACCGCACACTGTTTCTTCTTATAAATTTTCTTGTGCACAATAAGAACGGTGGGAGACCAGCTAATGCGAATTGAGGACTAAGTGCCCCTGTCTGTGAGCACTAAGAAGCAAGGCAGGAATCTGTGCTCCTGCGGCAGTGTGCGGGCATCCGGGCACATGGCAAACTGCAGGGAGAAGTGAACACAGTGGAGAACCGGTTGTTTCCTGGGCATATATTTTAGATGATAGGAGGCAGGTGACTCTTGTGCTAAAGGCTTGTACCCAGGAATACGTGAATAAATCAAGGTGGCCCAGATGTGCAGGGCACTTTGTGCAGTAGAGGCAAGAGTCCCCTGGAGCCCTCACTCTGAACTCTCTGTGTGTCTGTTTGTCTTTCATCCTTCTTCACCCCCAGTCAGGGAACAAACTCACAGGCATTCCTAGCACTTTTCTTGATACCTATTTTTTCAATAATGTGTCATCGATATATTGGTAAATATTAATGCAACTCTATGATTAATTTCAATGATGGTGAAATATTTTTTTCTTGTTCTGAGGACAGAAGTCCAGGTTTTCATGTTGAGCTATATCTCCATCATGGTTTTCT
>PVLA01020226.1:0-10646 GCA_004027455.1 Hydrochoerus hydrochaeris
CATTCTCAGCCACTGACAGGCCTGGAGCTCATAGGCAGGACACAAGACTTGTAGCATTTCATAGCTCTCTGGTCCCCCAAACCAACAACACCCAGATAAGGACATGCTGATCACAGCAACCCTCCCTGAGGAGCATAGACAGAAAAAAACAAAAACCCCACATCAGGCTAGGGAAGGGCATCCACGTCACTCGCCCTATGGCACTGTGACCTGCTCCCTCATTCTATCATTTGCCTGTCCTTGGTGGGATGCCTGGAGCTCCCCCTTGTACGTTCCTTTCTGTATACCCTCAGGACGAATGTGGTTGTGCTTGGCTGCATTTACTTTGCCCACATCTGGTTTACACAGTGGCTAGGGCCCTTCCTCAGGTCCTCACTGCACCCCGAGCCCCAGCCCTGGCCACTGCCACACCGTGGCTGCACACATCATGGGCCTAGAACAATGGAACACAAATTCCAAATTCCTGGGCACAGTGCTCAGTGCCATGGCACCCAGGTGAAAGGCACCATGGGGGGACTTCCACTCCCTCAGTGGCCCACCATTCGGGAAGGAGCGGTGGAGGGAGGGACCAGGTGGAAGGCCTTTCCAAGGCTGAGACAAGATTCTTTGGCAGAAAAAGTGACTCGGAAAACCAACAGTAACCACGACCAGGAGCTCCTGAGCCACATGTCTGCCAGGGACACTGGTCAGAAGGTGATGGCACAGGTCTGACCTGCCACAAGACGGATACAGCTGCTTTCCTCTGAACCCCAGGATGCTGGCTCCTCAGAAGACACTCCCAGCGGACTTGGGCTCACGGGCCCACAGGTCGCAGCAGGAGGGGAAAAGGTGATTCCTAGGCCTCTGCCTTGCTTGCCACACCAAGCGCCCTTCTGCACCGAACTGCTGATGGGGTTTTATCACTGACTAAGCCTGACGCAACAGCCCCCCACCCCGGCTCCTGCAACGCACACACATAACACAGCACCACCAAGACTGCGCACATGTGGCCTCCACAGTGCACACTCACCTCCAGTGAGCCATCTGGCCACACCTAGGCCAAACCTGGGAAGGTGACCTGGCCTGCTCCTTGCCACACAGCCTAGGACGCCTCACACTGTCCATCCTGCCAGGCGGGCTGAGGAGCATTCTTTCACATCTTCCGCTTTCATCAATGGCACCCTGGGTTAGACAAATTGGAAGTTCACTGAGGAGCCTAACCTGTGGGGACAGCCTGACTCAGTCACATGTCAGTGTTGCCCAGGGCCATGGAATCCAAAGGGCCGTTGGAAGAACGACACTTGCCCACAGAGAGATTTCCTGAAAGACCACACAGGAACGCAGCCACATTTCTATTTAGTTGTCCAACTTGGATGGCAGGCGTGAAGAGCATGCCAAGCCACCTCTGCTTGCAAGGAAACAGGAAGAAAGCCCTGACGCACAGTGCTCTGTGACCTTTACAACGATGGCCACCAGACAGAGGGAGCAGTAGGTCAAAATGACCTGAAAGCCACCCAGATACTTGGGGGTGGAGGACCAAGCACAACTACACACTGCCAGGGACAAGAAAACCAAGGGTGCCATGTGGGAAAGCATGGGATTAGGGCTGAGGAACCACCCAAGTGGGAGTCCAGGGGCTGCACTCAATCTCCCCATGACCCTTGCTCCAGGATTCCCTGGCCACAGGGTTGGCTGTCAAGGTTTCCTGCAATTCCTAACATGAGGGCTGTCTGTGGGCCCCCACCAGTCACAGGCGAGGCCAGACATGAGCTTTTCTTCCACAAGACCAGTACTGGGGATCTGCCTCCTGCATCACACCACTGGTTCCTGTTCCACCTATACCATCAACCAAAGCCCTGTCCACAGTCAGCTCAATCACAGACAGAAGCACCTTCTCCTCAAGGGCTGGGCTTATCCTCTCCCAGAGAATAATGCCCGAGCCCTCAGCAGAGTCCAGGCCCCCATCAGTGCCCACCAATGGGAGGAGCTAACTTAACCAGGGCCTGATGAAAACTCACTGAGTTTTCAGAACCCATCCTGTCCACATAACTGACCGCGCAAGAATCTCAGGGGTCTCTACACCAAACTCCGCTACCCAAGCCCACGCCACTAAAGATACGCTAACTCCCTCTCCCCTGGTAGGAGGAAGGGGACATGAGTAACTGAAAGTCCCCGTGTGCGGCCAGGTGCTGGACCTCAGGCACGATGAGAATGATGGTTTAGGGGTTTTCGCTCATTTTGTTCAGCTCCAAGGAATGTAACTGGGGTGTCATCATCGATCCGAGCACACTGAAAGATGCCACAGGTGTGTTTTCTTGTCAAACCATAGAACCTGAAAGACCTGTAGAATTCCAGGCCCGGCCGAGTACTCCAGGAACACACAGTCCATGGGAGACGCCAGCCCCGTAGGCTGTTTCCAGCCTGCAGAGATGGAGGGAATAAAGATGCCACGGGGCCCTCGGGACAGTGAGAAGAAACGCTTACCGTGTTCAACCACCCGCGGGCACAGAACCCCTAGCAGGGCGCAAGGCTGCAGCAGCACTGGGGACAACAGAGACTGGCCGCATGTAGCTGATGGCCTGCCTGCCGTGGCAACTGCCCGAGGAGTGGAGGAAAACAGTGCTGCACGTGAGGGCCAGGAAGGTGGCCGTTTGGTGCAGGTGGTGCTGCCCTGGCCCTTCCCCCTCTAACTCCAGCATCCGCTTGTCCTTCCCATGCTTCCTCAGGAGCTCCCACATGTGGGAGGGAGTTCCCTTCAGGGCGCCCACAGGACGGACGTGGAGTGGCTTCCTACATGTGTCTTTCATGGCTGTGGCAAAGATGCAGGGGAGTAATTTCCCTGCCCCTCCCTGGAAACAGGCTGCAGCTCCAGGCCCAGCCACGGTCTATCTCACTATAGCAGTGCATGATGGTCCCTCCATGTCCAGCAGACCACCTCAGACGCCCTTCAGACAGTGAGCAGGCCACCACCTTCTCCTCCAGTGGCCACGTGTCGGAGGGATTGCAGGCTCATGAACAGCCATACGTGACCTCTGAAAATGGGATTGTGTAACTGGAAGGGGGCCCTGCAGGTGAGACTCGAGCCCGCTTACCTCTTCTAACAAACAATAAAAGCCTATTATGCAAGACAGACAAAGCCTATCAGCTGCAGGATCCCAGTCCTGAATACAGACATACCTGCCAGTGCTTCTGAAAGGAGGGCAGAACTGGGTTCTGATCTGCCACAAAACACATGCAAACGTCTGCCACTAAAGCTGGGGATGCTGGCTGTCCATCAGGATGTCCCCAGGGGACCCAGGTGATAACAACAGCTGTCATCACATGCCTGCCAACCATCAGGAGGGACAGAATATCGCCTCCCAGGGCCTGGCATCACTCACAGCAAGCATGCTTGTCATCTGGACCTCCAAGGAGAATTTCGTCACCCACAAAGCTGACTCCATGGATGCCCTTGTGCCTGCAACCCAGACATGACACAATGCCCCCAACACTATGGGGCTTAAACCCGCTTCCTGTGAACTGCATGGCCAGAAACAGAATGCCCCTACCTGGGTGTCCACAGACTATACCTACCCTAGGGTGGCTCACAAGTCCATCGCGCAAGACAGAGAGGTGAGGAGAGGCAGAGCTCCCCAACAACTCTCACTTTGGTTGAAACCACCCAACAGGGAGCCCAACAAGTGGGTACTTCTGAAAGGAGGGCAGAACTGGGTTCTGATCTGCCACAAAACACATGCAAACGTCTGCCACTAAAGCTGGGGATGCTGGCTGTCCATCAGGATGTCCCCAGGGGACCCAGGTGAATCTGGGGCCAGCCCTCTGTGCACAGCCTGATTAGAACAAGAGCCAGCTTCACCCAGGCCCAAGCAGGCCAGCAGTGCCTGTGGCAGAGAACAGGAGAAAGTGACACTGGCTGCTGAGAGATTTTGTAACAGAGCACAAAGAAATACACATGCATTTCTACAAACAGAGCCCTGCAGCTTGGACAGATGGTCCTGAAGAAAACACCAAGGGACTTTTGTATTGGAAGGCAACAGGAAGGCAATCCTCAGGCACTGCTCTGTGACCTTTAGGAAAAACAATGGTAGCCACCAGGGCACACAGCTACCCCACATCTCCCTGCCGTTTCCCATAGAGGGCCCTAAAGAATCCCCACGGACTGCCATGGACAGAAAATTGAAAGACCCCACTTGTGGGCATGGAGGTGCAGGTGTAAGGACCACACACAGTGTGATCTGGAGCTCTGGCCCATGTTTATGACCCTTGGTCCGGGTTACCCTGAGTGTAGGGCCTGAACTCAGAACCTACAGGCAGGTTGAGTTTCCCATTCTTGTTTCACATACACCGTGAACCTGGAGCTGGTCCACAGCCAACATACTCTGACAGCACCACCTTCTCCTCAAGAGCTGAGGTTTGGCCTCTGCCAGAAGAATAAGGTTCTGGTCCTGAGGAGACTCAGGGCCCAGTGGTTGCCCAGCAATGGGCATTGCTAAAGCCCAAAAGGGGCCTTGGGGAAAATTCGGCAAGGCCTACTAAGCATCTCCTCACCTACATGAACAACACCCAGATCCAGGTCCATTTCACCCTAGGACTCACCTATCCTGTGTCTTCCAAACAAGCACATGTACTTAAGGCCACTAGAGACAGGAGGATGATCCATGACACATCACTCCATGATCTAAGGACCGTGGGCCGAGGACGCGGAGCCCTGCTCCTGCAGTCCCGGCCTGTGGGGTGTGCTGACCTCAGTCACGATGCGAGCCACGGTTTAGGGCTCTCACTCATTTTGTTCAGCTTTTCCAAGGAATGTTTTTGGGGTATCATCATTGATCCGAGTGCATGCAGAGATGCCTCTACTGCCTAGCAGGCCAAGGGGGAACTAAAAGACCCTGAAGGCCTCAAGAGACCCAGGTCCAAGCCAGTGTGCCCCATGAACACAGTCCACACAGGGAGCAAAATCTCATGGGTCATTTGCAGCCCAAGGGTTCAGAAGTCTTGGGGCCTTCACAAAGCCTTCTGAGGACTCCTCGTTGCAGAGGAAAATGCTTACCATCCTGAAGCACCCTCAGGCCTGACCTCTTGGGAGAACATGAAGACTGCAGTAGTCCCAAATACTCTGGTCCCCAGGAACGAGGTCCAGCAGCAGAAGTCATTTTCACCGTGGCAACTCCTCCTGAGTGGCGAAGACAGAAAAAATCATGCATGAAGCCATGGAAATGCATGATCGCATGCTGCCCTGACCTGTGCTCTCACTCTACCACATGTGTGCCATTGATTGGGCACCCCATGAGCTCCCCATGTGCATATTCTGTTCTGTGTGCACACAGCAGGAGTGTCACTGTGCTGGACTACATGTGTGTTTGCCTCCTCTGGCTAAGACCTGGGAAGGGATTCCATTGGCACCTGCCTACCCACTGCACCCTAAAACCTGGCCTTGTCATTGCCATGACACAGCAGCACACAACAGGCCTGGATCAACCACACACAAATTTGAACCTCCCTCAGCACACCGGTCGGGGCTGAGTATTCCCAGTGTAGTGGCACCACTGATGGAGGAACCCCTTGCTGACCTGACAGGTGTGCACCACATCTAAACAGGCAGGTCAGGGTTCTTCTGGGTAGAGTGCCCTGTGAGGTGAGACTGGAACCCTGATGTCTGGACACAGAAACCCTGCTGTGGAAGACAATGGCCACGAGTCAGAGCATCCCAAGTCAGTAGTGTCAGTCTGAGGTGGTCGCACTGGCCCTACCGGCCACAAATGAGACCAAGGTCCAGCTGTTCAACAGAAGTGATCATGTGCTTTTCAGGATGTCTCTAGGGGACTCAAGTGATGTGAAGAAGGTCCCACAGACTGCCAGCCACTGGGACAGAGAAAAACTTGATTCCCAGACCTTTGCCTCACTGACACGAGGCACTTTCTTCAGCTGAAAGAATTCTATCGCACAGAAAGCCTGGCACAACAGGCCCTGCGCACCTGCAATGCAGACAGGAGGCCACAGAGACTGTTTCCATGTGGCCTCTGCAGGTCACACCTCTCCACGGACGCGTCAGGCCAAATAGAATCTACCTGCTCTGGAAGGCCCGAGTCTCCACTCACCGGGGAGGCTTACACCTCCATCCAGTGGGACGGCGTGGGGATAAGAGCAAGCTCTGCCAGAGCACCCTAATTTGCCAGCGTCATGCTGAGTAATGTGAATGGGGACTTTGGGTCTGTAGGCTGAGCAAAGCCTGCCTCAGACACGTCAGCATCACCCAGGCCCACGTAAGCCAACAACGCCATGGGATAGGGATGTGACAGGGTGCCATCTGTCCCCAGAGAGACCTCCTGAAAGAGTACATGGGAACACAGCCACATTTATACCGCATGCTAAGGAGCGTCTGCTTGTAAGGCAAGCGGAGGACAACCCCGCAGCATGGTGCTGTTTCCTTCAGCGAAATGCAACAGCAGCCAACAAGGGGACACGCAGGCCAAAGTGACACTGAACCCCTCCCAGGCATTCCCAAGGGATGCCCAAGGGTCAACTACAGACTGCAAAGCACAGAAAAACCAATGGCATCTTCTGTGAGGGGAGGGGAGAAGAAGCACGCCAAACGCTTGACTGGACCTCTACACGACGGCCCCACGACACTTGCTCAGATTCCCCAGTCTCAGGGGCTGAAGCCACGGCTTTCTGCAATTCTTGACATCTAAGCTGTGCACACCACCAGCCAAAGGTGAGCCCTTAAGTGCACGGGTTTTCCTGCCAAGGACTATCGCTGAGCGGCCTCTGCATCTGGGCACATACGCCATCAACCTAGGCCCTATCCAGAGTCACCTCATTCAGTCAGTGCCACATTCTCCTCAGAGGCTGGTCTTGTGCTCTGCCAGAAGGATGAGGACCTGGCATTAAGCACCAACACCCATCACTGGCAGGCACCAACGATACTGCCAAACGGGAGCTTGCTGGACACTCACCGTGCCTGAACTCCCAACCTTTCCACATAACTGACCCCAAGCAGGCATCTCAGGGATGGCTACATCCAAATTCACCCACAGCGCCCACCCAACAGAACACAGGGTCCTCAGGCCCCTGGTGCTGCTGAGTGACAGTGATGAACACCTAGACAATAAAAGGAATGTGGCCATCTCAAAGTGGAGCTTTCTCTCTGCAGTCCATGAGTGTGGCCACATGCCCCATCCCATGCTCCAAGACACTTTATCTGGGACATCTGGCCCTTGGGACCTGAATTCAGTTTCCTGCAATTCCCAACATCCTGGCTTTTTGCCCTAGGGTCCAAGGGAAGCCCCAGTGAGAATAAGTTCCCTCCATGCATCTGGCAAGGGACCATCATCTAGTCAAGTCCCCGGCCCCTGTTCCTCATACACCACTAACCTAGCCCTGCCCACGGTCAACTCACTGTCAGACAGCACCACTCTGCCCTCTTCCAGGACAATACAGCCTTGTCGCTGAGCAGAGTCAAGCCTGCCAGTGCCAACCAGCTGGAAGCACTGCACAGGCCCCAAGTGAGCCTGGTGGAAACTCAGCAAGGGGTGCCCAAGTATCCCCAGCCTAGGTGGATGACACACAGCTGGAAACCCATTCAACCTGGTCTCGCCTGCTGCACCCACTCCACTGAGCACATGTTCCTAAGTCCCCAGGGAACGAGGGCTGATTTCTGATGAATCCTTGCATAGGATCAGGAAGGTGGGCACATGGATGTGGACCCCTCTTCTTGCCGTGTCTGCATGACACAATGTGCAAGACCTCAGTCACAATGAGATTGACAGTTTATAGAGTTTCCACTCGTTTTGTTCAGCTTTTCTAAGAAATATTATTAGGGTGTCATCAGCAATTCAAGAATATAAAAATGCTTCAGGTGCCTGACAGTTTCAAGGGGACTGAAGAGAGCTCTACCTAGAAGACCATGAAAACCAAGGAACATCCAGGGCCCCACAACTGTTCCCTATAAAACCAGCCCCTGAAAGGGCAAAATCTCATGGCCCATTTATAGCCACACACAAGAGACAGAGGGGAGGGGGCCCTAGGAGGTCCACACAAGGACACCCACAGGCTGCGGAAGGAAATGCTTACCACCGCAATCACACACCAGATGGGGACTCACAGGAGCTCACAGGCTTGCAGGATTCCATGGTGCTGTGGTCCTCAGGAACCAGGCAGCCAGCTGCAGGCAGGCCTGCCAGGCCATCTCCACCTGAGCAGTGGAGACAGAAAAACCCACATGTGAAGATGGGGAACACCGTCGATCCCAGTGTGCACCCCGCCTGTGCCTCACTCTCACCTGCCTGGCCTTTCTGAGGTGCCTCAAGACCATCCCATGGGGAGGCTTCTGTTTCCTTCCACGGGCCACTAGGTGAATGGTTCTGTGCTTGACTGCATATGTTTGTGCCTGCCCTGGCTGAGAGCCCACCGAGGGGTCCACTAGACATCTCGTCAGGCCCTCCCTGCACAGTCCAGACCTGCACCTTCCCCACACCACGCCACAACAGACACCGAGGGGGCCCATCCATGGTGGCCGACTCCTAGGGCTTCAGCACACTGCTCAGGGCTGCACATCCCAGCTCGAGGACATGACAGACGGTGGCAAAGGACCCTGCACACAACACGCTTGAGCCACCTCTGAAGGAGTGCGAGGGGTTCACTGTGTCGAGTGCTCACGGGTGAGAATGGAGCCCTGATTCCTCCAAAGGGAAAAAACAAATGTGGAAGAGAAACAATAGCCACAAGCCAGAGAGCCCCAAGCCTCAGGCCAGGGATATAGCTCAGTGGCATAACTGACTGGCAACTGCAAGGTCATGAGTCATGAGTTCAATCCCCAGTACCAAAAAAAAGAAAAAAAAGAGAGAGAGAGTCCAAAGCCTCTAACAGGGACATCTATGCCAGGGAGGCTGCTCCATAAGCCATGGCGTGGACGTGACCCCCATAAAAAGACACGATCCTATTCCCCTGAGAAGGGCACCCTGGCATCCCATCAGTATGTCCCCAGTGGATGCCAATGATACCACCAAGGCCCAGGTCCCTCAGTCCAGCTGCCCACGTGGGGAGGTGGAAGCTGAATTCCAGAGCCGTGCCTCGCTGACATCAAACACCTTTCTCCACTGGAGTTCCAAGGAGAATTTCACCAGCCACAAGCCGGACACAATGGGCCCTGTCCTATGCGCAGTGCACAGAAGAAATATGCCACGGGGACGAGCCTCACATGGCACCAACATCGCCAACACACCCGCGCTGAGCAGCGCGGCCAGACCACGCAGGCCCAGGAGAGCACACTAAGAACCTGTTCTGCAAGGTAACAGGAAGCCAATCCTGGAGCACAGTGCTCTGCAGCCTTCAGCAGAAAACAGCCACCAGCAAGGAGAGGCCGAGCCCATATCTACACTCAAATCCACCAGACATTTCCCAGGGGAAGTCAAGAGGCCAAACTCACTGCCATGGATAGAAAAACACAGGGCACTTCTCCAGGGCAGGACTGGAGGATGGGAGAAGAACGACCCCAAGCAGGTGACCAGAGCTCCAGTCTCATGACACCTGCTCTGGAATTCCCTGGGCACAGGGCACAGGGTCAAGGCTTCCTACAGTCCCTACACTTGGGCTGTCTCTCTGTCACCAGCCAAAGCTAAGTAAGCCCAGAAGAGAAGAGTTTTCACCCCTCAAGACTGGCGGTGGACAGCAGCTTCCTGTTTCACATACTCCATCAGCCTGGCCCCTGTCTGCGTCAGCTCACTCGGACAGAACCACCTTCTGCTCAAGCGCTGCCCTTGCCAGCTCCCAGGAGCACGGTGAGGGCCGCCAGCCCTACCAATCAGAGGCACCACGGCACCACCCACACAGAGGCCTGGGGAGTCACTGCGTCCTCAGCACCCTTCTGCTCCAGGATGCTGAGCACAGCTCAGGGGTCACTGAAACCTGGAACTCGCCTAGCCTGGCCACCCCGTGGAGGACATGTTCCCGAGGGCCTGGGACGGGGGCTGGACAGGGACGATCCCCCGAGTGGGAAGCAGTGCGCATGTCTCAGGTGGAGGCCGACTCCTGCAGTCCCCGTGTGCGGCCAGGTGCTGGACCTCAGGCACGATAGGCCACGTGGAGACAGAGGTTGTGCTGACGCTACACATCCACCCTACACAGACACGACACTCACCATGCTCATCTGCCCACAGGCATGGAGCGGGCCCTCAGGACACAGGCTCGCAGCTACCGCCCTGCGCCACCAGGAGGATGCGGCACAGGAGCGGACCCGGGCTGCACTGGCCCCTCGCCCTGAGGAGGACGGACAGACAGATCCCCACATCAGGCTGGGAACACTGCAGCAGGGGTCCGCAGGCACACAGAGAAGAGGGCAAGGGCCTCATTAGTTTCATAATGGAGCCTAAGCAGAAGGAGCTAAAACCTTACTAGAGAAGGTGCCCTCAGGGCAGTCTCAAGAGTAGAGAAGAAAAAACAAATAAAAACAGGAAGGAAGCCACCAAAGAAAGAGTCCTGGGACTTGCCCCAAAGGCCTGGAGGAAAAGCTGACAGGCAGGGCGCAGAGAGATCAGGGGCAAAATGCACACAATCAAAAGGCTGAGGCAGCTGCCTCTCCCCACCTCTGAGACAATGCGGGGGAGACAGAGCTGGAGGGGCCGCCTCACCTTTGGGAGGAGCTGACCCGTGATGCACCCTGCAGGGGC
>PVLA01020227.1:0-10647 GCA_004027455.1 Hydrochoerus hydrochaeris
AGGATAAACTCTACCATTTTATCACATTGACATTGCAATCTAAAGTTTTCACTTGTGATTGTTTGTTTTTACCACAGCTTGTAATTCAGGCTGGGTTAGGCTCTGAACAGTATCCTGATCCTCCTGTCTCAGCCTCCCGCGTGCTGGGAATGCAGGTGTGGGCCACCAGCCCTCACTAACCTAAAGCTTTTAGTGTCTGTGTAAATTGAAAAGCTGAACTAAGACTTTGTGATCACAGAATTTTGAACAAAACTCTGAAGTACAAAGGCAGGTTTCCACAGGAGTCGGTAGGAGCCAGCGTGGCTGATCGATGCCCCTGGGCTGTGAGAACTTGCTGGGCAGCCTTCCGTCTGGCTTACTCAGAACCTTTATTAAACAGGACACTCTCACAACTGCCTCGCTCCTCCTCCTGGGCTTCTGGATCCCTTCTGATGTCCCTTTTTGATCTTCGCCTCCCTCCTGGGCTGCAGTCCTCTCTCACCTCCTTCTGAAGGTTCTGCCTGTGCTCAGCGGCCTCCCTGAAGGCGCTGTGCCCCTGTGAGACTTTATGCCCCACACTCTTCCGCTGTCTCAGTAGCGCACCGGGCACCCGGGCCCCGGATCTCCCTGGTTGCAGCCAGACCTCCAACTCTCCTCCCAAAGTCACGCCAGAGGTGGCGCTGCCGGCCCCTGCGAGCTCCGGGCTTCTCACAGTGGCCTGGTGACAGGCACGCACGCCCGAGCCTGGACCATGGGCATCTTCCTGATAGGGAGACACCAGGCCCAGCGCTCACCTCAGCAGCTGGCTCCTCTGCTGCACCAGCTGCTCGTTCTGCTGCGTCACCCGCGTCAGCTCCTTCTGCAACCGCTGGAACTCGCTCTTCAGGATGAGCGCCGTGGTGTTCTGCACGATGCCACTACCCCCGCCACAGGTCAGGGGCTTCTGGGGAGGCTGTTCTGGCCTGGGCTCCAGGACCACTGGGGGGCAAATGCACTAGATGGTGACTCCACTTATCCCCCAGTCCAGAGTGCAGAGTCACCATGGCAACCATCCCTCCCTGGAAGCTGCCTCTAGTCTCCTCCTCAGCCCACTCTACCCTAGCTCCACCCCAAGGACCCTTTATCCCCTGCCATGGCAGTGGACCCCAGTGCTGGCTTCTGTGTCCCTTGGGAGCTGGGCAACCAGCCTGGGGGTCCACCCCAGCATATGGGACACCTGAGGGCTGTACCCACACTCGCTGCCCCATTGGCCACAGCCAGAAAGTACTCCACACGGGGAGGTGAGCCCACCCACAGCCCACAGCATTCGCAGCCCTGCCTCAGCTCCACACATGGACAGCTGGGACCAGGCCCTGGAAGTCCCCACGGGGGCTGCTCTGCTCTCTGGTGACCCTACACACAAATCAGGTTCCATGCACAGAATTATTAGAAACACTGTAAACTTATCTTCTGGTCATATCAATGAGGGGCCTAAGAAATAAATCCATTGCTTTTGTGTTCAGACTTAGATCCCAGGCCTAAGACATTGCTCTATGTCTATACAAATATCTCACAGTCTGGAAAAATCCAACCCTAAGTACTTCTGACAAGGGAACCCCAGTCTGCATATACAAATCGAGACCTGACCCCACGTGGGGCTGAATCTTCACCTGCCTTTCTCCTAGTTTTCCCGACGGGCCAACAGCACTACTGTCCTGGAGGATACCCGGGAAAGTCAAGCCCCGACCAATGCTGGGCACCAGCTTAGCAATTACAGAGCCCAGGAAGCCCTAGCAATGTGGACCCCTCAAGGATCTGCAGACAGCACAGCAGGGAGCCGCGCCGAGGAGGAGGCTGAGTGGATCTGACCCGACCTCGCTGGGGACTCACTCGAGGTCTCGTGGGCCTGCTGGTTTCTCCTGAGATTTTCCCTCAGCTGCCGGATGACTTCTTTCTGATGTTCCACAATGGCTCTGGCAGAAGCAATGCTGACAAGGACAATGATGAAAGTGTGGAAAAGCCCAGCAACCACTCCAAGTGGCAGGAGCAGGACTGTGGGGAGGGCGCCCCGCTAGGTGCACCCCATAGCGCCAGCAGGCGGCCCGGCCTCTCCCTCTCCCGCCCTGGTCCCCTTGCGCCCTCCCTGCTCCTGAGGCCATCCAGCCGCAGGGTTCCCTTTGCTGTGGAGCAGCCCGGTTCCTTAACAGGAGAATCCAGGCTTGTGAAGAACTTCAAGCCTGCCCACTGTAACTGGGGATGGAAAGAAGCTTTATCAGAGGCTCCATAAACAAACACAACTGGGCTTCCAGGAAGTCAAACAAGCACCCCGAAGGTAGCAGTGACCACACGTGACAGGGGAGAGCAGTTCCACTTCTCACAAGATCAGAAGGGCAAACTCTAGGACACTGGGGTCCAAGGTGAATTGAACAAGGTCAAATTCAGGTGGACACCAGTTCCCTAGGGGACAGAGTCCCCACGTGGTTGATTCAGATGTTAGCCCTGATAAATTATGACTTTGTGCCTTTCTTCAAAGGTATGAAAGCATCTGGGCATACTGCTAAATACTTCTATTCCCAGCTACTTAAATAAGAGGCTGAGGCAGGAGAATCTCAAATTTGAGGCCAGCCTGGGGACCACAGTGAGACTCTCAAAATAAAAATTATAAGGGGCTGAGGATGTAAGTCAGTACTAGAGCTCTTGCCTAGCATAGGCGAGCTGCTGGGTTCAATCCCCAGCACGGTCAACAGACAAACCCTAACACACTCTGAAAATATCTGCTGAGTATGCTAAATTAAACATGTTTTATAATTAGGAAGTTGGAAGTATAACTTTCACTGAATCTATAAGTTCTCATCAAAGAAAGATGGTTAGAAGCAAGAAGACTCAGAGTGCTACCCTCGGGCAGAATTAGAGGGCATCAGTAGACACTTATTCAACATTAAGAAATATCACGATCCAGAAGATTATCTTCAGGAGGATTTAGGGAATCTAGACCTCTCCTTTCACTGATTATGATGTGAGGACCTGACAGAGGAAGTGGCCTGGGTAAGGCCATGTGTTAATGCATGGCATTCTCTCCAACTTCAGTTTCTGGACTCCCTGGTGAAAATTCTATCCATTGTGTTACAGCACAAAGAACTCCGGGCCTGCTGGAATTTAGACCAGAAAACAGAGGTCAGTCAATAGAATGAGGGTATGCCCTGGGCCCGGGTGCCAAGAGGTGTTATCTTTCCACAAACACAACAGGAAGTGAGTGAAATTAAGAGACCAACAGAGACCTTGGTCAAATCCTACCAAACACAAGTGCACATTCCCCCAGGTACTGAGCATCAAGAAAAGGCCACTTTTAAATTACTGATAAGGACTGAACAAGGACATACTCCTTCTCAAATTCCCTGGCCATTTTCTTCTTATCCAGGTCTGATTTCACCAGCTCCGTCTTCAGATCTTCAATCTCATCCTTGTATGGCTTAGCTCCTAAAGCAGCTCTGTCCTAAGTATTTCAGACACAAGAGGAGAAGAGTGATCAGTCTCAATTTCTCTAGTTTCCAAGAGTCATCAGCTGCCTTGGCTTTGATAGGGATCAAAACCCAGAGAAGTGTTTGCTTAACCGAACAGTAAGGTGACATTTAAGGTGAAGTATGTGTGAGCTAGTACTTGAAGACACAATTTTTATTTCTTTAGACCAGTGCTTCTTTCCAATAAAAACAAGTGGCAGCACAGAAAGACAGAGGGAAGAGGTAGAGAAGGGTGAGCCAGGCCCGGGAGACAGCATGAGGCAGAAACCGCCTGGGACCAGACCCAGGCCCCAGAGCACCATGGAGACATTTGGTACCAAAAGACCTCGGCTCAGTTGGGCAGAGACATATCTGGTTCTTGGCAGAGAACTATGTACACGGTCACCTGTCAGTTTTTCTTGTAAAACAATCAGTGGACTTTACTTCCTACAGAAAACATCAGGGGCAAACATGGCCTCTCACACACAGCCGTCCTTTCCCTGATTACTAATACCAAGCACAAGGCTGAGGAACACAGTGGATGTAAGACTACCAGTCACTTAAAGACGGCAGCACAGCAGGCAGAGGCCCTATGCTCTGCCTACTCACCACCCTCTCTCCTACCTGCTAGCAGATGCCATCCAACCTTTTACCCCTTCTCTAGTTCTGCCTTTCCCAAAATGTCACCTACTGGGAAACAATGGTATGTAGGGTTTGCAGATTGGCCTCTATCACTTAATGATACACTCTTAAGATTCTCCATGCATGTTCATGCCTTGATAGCTCATTTCTTAAGTGCTGTGTAATATTCCACCACATGCATGTACCATAGGATATTTATCTATTACCTATTTTAGCTTGAATAGTGAATGTCTACATTGCAGGAAGTTGAAGAAGTTGTAGTAAGACAAAACACAGCAGTAAACTATTTTTCAATTATAACAGCTTGAAAAAATAAATTTAATTTATAAAATGACTGAAGTTACCTGAAGTGCTTGGATCATTTCATTGGATTTTTCAAGGAATTTATTTAATTCATTAACTTTGGCTTCAAGTTTCACTATTAGGTCACGGGACAGTTCAAGTTCTCTCTGCATCTGTATAATCTTGCCTTCCTTATGCACAGTGCTTTCTTTCGCTTCTCGCAAGGAAATTTCCAGCTCCTGAATTTTCTGTTAGAGGAAGCAGGGCACAGGTGAAGTCAGAGTCACAGCATGGAGCTGAGACAAAGATGGTCAACTTTAATGCGGTGCTGCATTCACAGAGGACAGAAAATTGAAACCTACGAACAATCTATAGAAATGTTCCTTCTTAGGAGATTTTTGGATTAAAAGTTGCCCAACTTTGACATAACCTGCTAGCAATTTCTTAAATGACACAGATGAAAAGAGCACGGCGTCATGTCATCCACTGGTTAGCACAGTGCTAAGCACAGACAGCTACTTGCACCTCAAATCCACACTGCTCATGGAACATTTCACTCTCACTAAATTACACATGCAACATACCTTTCCCTTTTCTTTCATTAATTAGTTTTCAAATTAGAAAACTCAAACATGGAGACATTCTAAAGGCACACAGTGAAGTCTCCCACCTGAGCCCCCAGAAGGCCCGGAGTCGGGGAGTGCTAAACCTTCCTGTCCAGGGAGCCCTTCCCACACTCTCCAGTTCACACCCAAGCACCCCGGAACATGGGTCTTTCTGCTGCTGACATGCAGAGAGCTCACAGGTTTTGTTTTCATGGGTAGAAACTCCATCTCATGCAACCATCATCAATTAATTAGTCACCTACAAATGAACATTTACATTATTCCTGGTTTTGGGCAGGTAATTACTGACTTTGGATGAACTTGAGTAACTGACCTTTTTCCCTGCTTGTAGCATTATTCACATGCACATAAGTTGCTTTTTGTTTTGGCCCACTTAGAATTTCTTTGGTTTAATGGGAGACAGGAAGTCAGCCTTACTCTGCCCCAGGCCACTGCTTCAAACCACACAGGAAGCCCTCACTCTTTCCCCCTGGGTGCCCTTGTGGGCTGCCCTCTTCCCCACACCCGCATCTGCCAGGGTGATGCTTGCACTGGTGAGGATGTAATTTCCCTTGCTTCTGTGAATCACTGCTTGTGAAGGGAGGTTTCACCTTTGTCCTATCTCACCCTGTCAGCTCATGGAATTATACAACAGCTTGAAAATCAAAGCACTAGACCTGTGATTTCCAGTATCTGCTGGTAATTAATGATTAAAATTGTGGTTGGTTTCATTATCATTAATTTGTTTTGGTAAAATCAATACACTGTACCAGCAGTGGCAAACTTATGTACAGGTGTCACAGCCAGCTGTTTTGTTATGACCCAAAGCTCTGAAAGATTCACCATTCCTGAACTATAGCTTTCTCTCAGGTTCCCTACTCCGCATCCTGTGTGCTGACACGATGGGGCAGCAGGCTGGTAATGTCTGCCAGCTCCCATGGAAGGAAAGCTCGTGATGTCACTGGATTATTCAAATAACACAGGATCCTTCCACACAAGTCAATGTGCACAACAGTCTTGCTATACTTGGTCTTTCACAATTTTCATTTGAATGCAATGTAACAATTGTTATGGTTTGTGTTTGGATGGCCCCCTAAAGCCTCATGCAGCATGGAGGTGGCTAAATTTAGTTTGTGATCAGTGCATTGTCCAGTGCTGGGATTGGCAGTGTAAGTGCTGCACCTGCCCTGGGGTGACACCAGCAAAGAATATAAGGGAAGGAAAGCCACTTGCTTCTCTCTTTTTGCCATTTTGCTCTGGTTGCTTCTGGTATCTGCCACAGCTGCCACAACACCCTCACTTGGAGCCAGCTGAGTATGGATTGAAACCTCCACAAACTGTAAGCTAAGTAAACGTTTCTTAATTTTGGATACCAGGTATTTTCTCTCACCAATGAGAGAAAAGTAACCAAGACACCAATAATAAAGGCACAAAAGTCAGATAAGCTAAATTGCTAATTTTCTTCCAGTTAATGTCTGTTCCACACAGATTCCATTTTAATACAAAGCCATGTGACTTAGGGACTTTATAGTGAATGCTTACAAAACCTAGAGGGTAATAATAATCCACATTGTATGAATCTGGTATTCAAATTCAGCTATAATTTACTTGTTTTAAAAACCAAAAGAAGACTCGTGTACCGTGTAACTTTAGAATTAGTTTCAGGGAGTGGTGGAGAGCAGAATGATATGTAAAAACCCAAGCAGTCTCACACACACACATCCCACTTACAGCACACATTTGCTCTGATGCCACAGGGAAGCTAAACACTGAAGGATGTGGTTGGACGCACTATACCTGTGTGGCCAGCTGCATAGTCCCTGAGGGGACACGAGGACTCCTGTTTGCCCATGCAGCAGGATCAGACTGGGCACTAGACCCTGGAGAGGCAGCCAGCGCCTGGCAGTCTCTGAGCAGTGCTCTGCTTTCCTCTTTTTCCGAGTCCAGGTACTGCTTCCACTCTGTGCACCTGGCAGCACTTCTTTCTTCAAACGCCGCTGACTCATCGATTATGGCCTAGTGAATGGCAAGCACCATCACAGCATTAGAAAACACACGGATCCTGGGAAAGCACAGATGCTGAGGTTCATTACTTAGCACACCCTGGAACAGCACTTTGAGAGAACATGCAGATTCCTTTTTGGTTGCCTCTGTTACTGTAGGTCTGGGTATTTTCTGCTGATAATGGGAATGAACACAGCAAGGCTGGGTGGGGCTCACTGCTCTACAGAGGTGATGTGACTCAGTCATCAGCTGACACTTGGGGAGGAGAAGGAAGTGTGCAAGCTGAGCCCTGAGCTGGGCCATGGCTGGGGATGGAATCTGGATATCCAAAGCTGGTAAGCATAGCAATCACCTACTTCCTGCTTATCCCATACCTTGTGTTTTTAACAGCAATCATTCACCTGAATTTGGTAATTAGTATGCAAATATTGTATTTCTGTGCAGAGGAAAGCATTTCATCAATCCTCTCTTCTACATCAAAGCACTGCTCATACCTTTTACTTCCTGTAGAGAGCATTTTATGTGCCTGTCACAAATGCCTGTGGTTGATTGATCATTACTCTGGGGCTTTCTGGTCTGTCTGCTAGCCCGGGATCTTGCAGGACTCAAGGACTGAATCCAGGGACACTCCACCATTGAGTTACATCCCCAGCTCCCTTTGCCACTTTATTTTGAGACAGGCTCTTGTTAAGCTGGCCTCGAACTTGCACTCTTCCTGCTTTGGCCTCCCGAGGAGTGGGATTATAGGTGCATGCTAATGGCTCAATCTTCAGCTAATTTGTTGTTTCTGGCATCCTAGACTACTTCAGCCAGGCGCTGAGCTACTGAGCCGTATACTCAACCCCCTAGACTCTTTCTGGCTCTGGTCTGCTGACCTTAAACTACATAAAGTTATCAATTCCTACTGCAGGGTGCCAGAAGAGGCCCAGAGGGAAATCCCTGCTTTCTAATCAAACCACAGCTGAGTCCTCAGTATTTCAAGGAAACCACCCCACAATACAGAGGTTACCTCATCAAAGGCTAGCTTTGTGCCTTTCTCTGTTGAGACTGTGGACTATGCTTGGAGAGAGTCAATCACTGGTTCACAAGGTGACCACTCTCAAGACAGGATGAGCAACCCAGTTCACAGCTTTTCATCTAAAGGCACGATTCCTTATTTTCATATGGTTTGTTCATGAATGAAATCAAAGTGTCAGAAGAGAAGTCCTCAAACACATGGAAGAAGCCATGGACTATGGAGGCTATTGACTGACCTGGCTCCCTCCACTCTCAGCTCAACCACAGAAACAACCGTCTGATGCTGGACCTCAGTAGTCACACTCAGGAGGCGGGCCCATTGGAAAGCAGAAGAGATAGACTCATTCATAAAAAGCAAAGCAAGTGAATACACTCATCCTGAGCAGTGTTGCTACTTAGCAATCAGGTCATTTGAGCCAGTCACTTTTGGACAATAATTAAAATTTCAACATGGCCATCCCTAGCCTAGGACGTCAGGACCTGCAAAGCTAACGTGTGTAGGGCCACAGGAGCAGTCAGCTTGCAGAGATGGATCCTGGGCTGCTCCTGTTGGACACAGAAGCATGGACAGCACGGGGTGAAGGAAAAGTTTTGGCAGTGTCCCCACCTGCAAGCAAAGGGATGATGCCAGACACAGACCGCAGGCCCACCATAAACAGAAAAGAACTGCACCTTGATACAGTGCATGACTTCAAACAGATCCTGGGCTTCAATGTAAAGCAAAAACTAAAACTCTCAGCCGACAGCCCAGGAGAAACCCAGGTGACCTTGGGTCTGACGATCATTTCAGACACAGCCACAAAGACAAGATCTAGGAGAGACATCATGGATGAGCGGGCTATCTTCACACAAAAAACCTGCAGGGTGAGGCAGTCCCAAGACACAGAGCAGACAGGCCACAGAGAGAGCGTGTGTTTCTGCAAAGACACAACCCCTGAAGGACTCTTATCCACACTACAAACACCAAGGGTCTGCTACCCTTCCAAGTTGGGTTTTATACCATACCTCATTAGCTTAAGCACAACCTGTTCCGGGAAGAAGCTTTCAGAAAGTCAGTGTTTTTCGTAAAGCATATATAAATAAATGAAGCATACTTAAAATCCAGCCACTCTACAAACAAGATACAAAAGCTAAACCAAAAGGCAATGAGGATGAAGCAGCACAAAGCATTCACACTTACAGTTATTTTGTTATTATACAAATTATTCACTTGGCAAATGCGGTCGTAGTCCTCCTGGAGGCCATTTTTAAGTTTTTTTATGTCAAAGTGAGTCCTCAACCACTCTTGCAAAAACTGAATCATTTCTTTCTGGTCACTCAGTGCTTGTTGAAGCTCAATTTTCATGCGGGGGAAGTCATTTGCTGAGAAGTCTTTGAGAATTTCCTGTGTGAAAAACAGGTATTGAGCACCCTCATCACCAGGAAGGTTTGAATCTAACTATCCAATGAGATACACAGCACCCTACATTTCATAAAAAGGCAAATACCTACAAGACTTTCATTCTGCATAATGATGTAAAGCAAACAAGGAAGCATAGCTCCAATCTGAAGCTTCTGTTACCTGCATCATAGTGCCTTGGCACTCTGCTGTGTGACAGAGGCAGAGCCTCAGTGTTGCCTGTTAGAGCCAGACTGTCATGACCAGGCATCTGTGACTAACTGTCCCCATGCACCAGGGTCACCAATGCTGCTTTTCTGTGCACACAGCAGCCAAGCTGGGAGCTGCTGCAGAGAAGTATCTTCTGTCTCCCAGGGCACAAGCATGAAGATGTAGAAGGGGTTGAGTGGTTTGAGAGCTTTCTACATTCTACATACTCCTCTTCTCTCAGAAGAACATGGACAGGCTTTGGAATCTTGCTCTGGGATTTCCTGAGTCCCCACTTGCTCGTGTTACACCCGCTGTCTGGTGTCCAGAGCAATCAGAAGGGAAGCTGCCCATCAGGCACTGACTCTGTAACCCTAGCTGCCACCCTGCAGCCCACCGTTCCTCTCTGATGAATGAAAATGGCTTTGTGCATGTGAACAGGAGGATTTCTGTCTCATAAAAAGGACTCATACCTGATTGAATCCGTTTTTAAAATAAACTCTACCTCTATATGCATATCCATGAGCTCGTTCAACTTGTGGTGCCTGAATTCTGATGCCGGCCCCCCGTCCTCCTGCCGGAGCTGCCGCATTTTAATGTGCAGTTCATCCTGCTTCTCCACCTCATCGATGAGAGCCATTTCAAACTTATTGATTGATTCATGCTCTTCCTCCTTCATCTTCGCCACATCGATTAGCACAAACTTGCAGAGAAAAAGGAAACACATAGGAATGTGAAACAATCACTTGCCCTTGCTTCGTGGCCTGGCCCTCCTCAGCTGGCTGTCCACTCTGGGCTAAGCTGCTGTTCACACAATTCCCGGGCAGACAGCAGGGACGCGTGCCCAGCATCCATGCTGCTGCCAAGACTGGACAACAAGAGGGCACCACAGCCTCAGGCTTCCCCCTCGGGTGCCTTCAGATGCTGGGCCTGAGATGACAACCATGAAGGCAACATGATTATGGATGTGACGAGTGAGCTCTGGAGAGCTGACTGTCCGTGTCTGTGGGAGGCGATCACGGAAGGCAAGAACTTCACAGCCACCCCGAGGCACAGG
>PVLA01020228.1:0-10643 GCA_004027455.1 Hydrochoerus hydrochaeris
CTCAGTCTCTGTCTCTGTCCCTGTCCCTGTCCCTGTCCCTGTCCCTATCCCCCACCTCCTGGCCACTCTGACACAAGCTCTTTGTCCCCCATCCCACATGCTCCTTACCACAGTGTCTCCCTCAAATGCAGCCCGGTGACCTGAGGCTGCCACCCCTGAGCCAGCAGAGCTTTCTCCTTTACCTTGATTTCCTTGGGGCTTTGGTCTCAGTGGGGGTCACCTCCATACCCACAGCAGAGCAAGGCGTGGCCGGGCTATCTTGGGGGTGCGTGGGCGGGGGTGGGCGCGAGGAGGAGACGCTCCCTGGCTGTGCGGCAGAGGGGGCGCAGCGTGGGGCGCTGCGCGTCTGGATGCCGTGTTGGAGTGGGCTGGGAGCTGGTGGGAGGCGAGAAACCAGCACGGTGGGTACCGCTGATGCCTCCAACTTTTTTTTTTTTTTTGGTTGTTTTAGTTTTATTTACACAGTGAGAGCGGAGAATGTTCTGGAATGCAAGCTGGAAACTTCTTCAAAAATTGTCCCTGCAAGAGGCCGCGTTGCAATGAGGGGGCGCCGGAGTCCTGGGCATCAGTGCCGGCCACCAGGTCCGTGTGGGCAGTGGTGACCTCCAGGAGACTCCGGGGCCCCATGGCATCAGAAGCTGGGGTCACCCGTGTTTACAAGGGCATCAGCGTGGCCACAGGAAGCGCCAGACCCCTCCTCTTGCTATCACAAGGAAGACCAAGTCCCCCGAGGGGACTCGGAGAGGGACCGGCAGCTGTTCTCCCCGAAACACAGGAGGGGAAGGGACAGGAGTGGACGTGAACACTGAACATAGAGTTTTCTCCTTTTGATGATACAGAGCTACAGTTGTGTAAAGGCCAGGGAACCATACTGAGGTGAAAGAGAGAAAGAGAGAGAGAGAGAGAGAGAGATCCACCTACAGCAGAGGGCTGAGCACCTGTGCCCGCTTTTGGAAGAGGATGGCGCCAGCTTCCCTGCCAGCCTTGGCATCTGACTCAGGGTGGGGTTCCCTGGTGAGGACCATGGGCTTAGCTGGCCCTGCTTGCATGAAGCCAGCTCAGGACCAGGAGCCACCTTTGTGGGTCCAGTGCTCACTTGGGGCACTTATCTGGCCCAGGGTGGGCAACGCACTGGTCTCCCTGGGCTCCAACACTCACTTCCCATTTGCAGTTGCTCAGACATTCACATACAGGTGCCCATGGACACAAGTGCCCACAAGCACGACAGTATAACATATGTGTGCATTCAGGTACACAAGCACACACATGTGCATGTGCAACTATGCATGCTAATGCACGCATGGATGATGCACACATCTATGCACACCCATGTGCACACATGCACACCAGCTGTGCACACCCATGCACACCTGTGCACACCAGCTATGCACACCTCTGCCCACATGCACAGGCCCTCAGGCCCTAGAACCCATATCCAGCCTCTCCTATCTTCTGGGATGGAACAGGGGTTGGGTACAGAGCAGAAGCCTTGGCCTCTGCCTCTTTTGTCCCTAACCAAGCAAATGACACACCATATCCCGTCCCCGGGGCCCCAAATGGAGATGAGACTCAAAAAGAAAAAGAGAAACTCTGGCTGCCTCTACCCAGAAGGACGGTGCCCCTTCTGAGCCCATGTGGGTGTCAGACAAAGAGGGGGCCAGGAGCGGAGCAGGCTTATGGCAGACGCCGTCGCTCGTGTGATGGTGTCACTGCTTGTCACCACTGGCGCAACCCTGCAGGTTGCAGCAGCTGACAGCAGCGGCAGCCAGCCCACCCCTCAGCCTCTTTTTGCTGGCCCCTGAGGTACGAGCGGCAGTGGCTCTGCTTTCCTCCCTCTCCCCTGTACCCCTGAGGTTCCCACTGATTTCTGGGCCCTGAAACTGGGATCCTGGCAGCACAATCGGAAAGAAGGTGGCTTCAGTTGACAGAGGATTTTGAGGAAGAGCCTGGGAAGTGCAGGAGTGGGGTTCAGGGTGAAGATGGGGTCTGGGCCTGAACAGTGCTGCTTTGGGGGCACCTGGCTGCCACAGTGCTGTGTCCCTGGGGCACCTGCTGGTGAATCTGCCGTCCCTCAGGAAGGTGTCCCTGTTGGCACAGCCACTCAGGGTCGTGGGTTGTGAACAAACTACCTCTCAGCAGCAAAGAGAAGCTCTGCAGGACCCTGGCTCAGGGAAACGTGCTTCTGGGTGCCCTGGAGGGCAGCTGCTTGGCTCACCCACCAGGCCTGGTCGGTCCTGACCGGCCACGGCCCCACTGCCCACTAGATGGTGCTGCCTCCCACCTGTGTCCTGCCTGTCCTGAGTTCCAGGAGGACCTAGGGAGGTCATCCCCACTGGGTCACAGCCTGGGTGGGGCCAGCTGCAGCAGAGATGGTGGATGACCAGGTGAGCACTGGCCTTCGGGGGCCTTCCCATCCCATTCCCAGCTGGCTGCGGTGCCCGGCACCTGACCCTCCTGTACCGGTCACTGAGATTTCGGGGCAGAAGGAAGTCTGGGCGGGCAGTACTCCCCCAGCCTCCAGGACACAGAGAACAGCGTTGAGGTCCTTGAGGACCACCCATCCTGGTCACTCGGCCTCTAGTCATCAGCTGTCACAGCCCCCGGAGGGAAGAAACCTGCAAGGTGGCCATGAGCCAGGATGTTTCCCCAGAGGTCAGCTAGTCTTGGCCTGATGGAGGTGGCCCTGTGGCTGACCGCTGGCAGAGATCCCTTGGGATGGAGATCACGGCTGTTGCCGGGGACCCCACAGCACCCACCATCTCCCCAGGCTCGCAGAGACCCTGGTCCCATCGGGGTGAAAGCACAAAGCCTTTGGAGGAGGCGGGGGGAGCTGCTGCTGGGGTCGCGGTAACCCCAGGCGCTGGCCTCATCAGAAGGGTTCAGATGTCCCTGTGAGCCACGCGTGATTCTCAGACTGTGTGCTTAGGACTATCTTAGTCACTTTCCTGTCGTTGAGACGAAGGACCCGCCACCCACAGCCTAGAGGAGGAGAGGTTTCCCCGGCCCATGTGCTGGTGGGTGCAGTCCATGGCTGGCCAGCTCTAAGGAGAAAGCTGCTCACCCCATGGCAGCCAGGAAGCAGAGAGTGCTGGGAAGAGCCAAGGACAAGGACACACGCTCTCAGGTCATTGCCTCCTCCTGCCAGACTGCGCCTAACAAACAAAAGAGACATTTTAGTTCCAAGCCATAACAAGCACTCAGTGGCTCAAGTGTTTTGCAAAATTGTGGATGAAGGGGTGCATGGACTTGGGTTCAAAGCATGCAGCGGGCTCTCGGGCCAGTGCAGTCCTTGGAGCGGCAAGGTGAAGGTCCACCTTTACAGAGCCACAGTTAGCAGCTGACCCTGCATCAGTGTCCAGGGGAGTCATCGGCTGGCTGATGGGGTCCCCAGTCTTGCCAGTCCAGCCTTGGTGCCCAAGGATGAGGCTCCTTTTTGATCCACACAAAGGTGCCTTGAAGCCCAGAGACCCTAAGTGACAGTTTTCCTCAGCTCCCACAGTGCAGGGTTCACCCGGTCCCTCACCACAGAACCACAGCTCCAGAGGATGCTGGCAAAATGTGGTTGCTGAGCCCACGTCCTGTGTCAATGGCTGGAAAGAGGGCAGCTGGGGAGAGGACAGAGACAGACACAGCTACAGAGACAGTGCCCGCTGGGGCACTGTCCACTGAGGCTGTGAGACAGACAGGCCCCCAAGGACCCGAGCTTGTGCCCATTTCACAGAGGAATAAACAGAGGCTGCTGGAGCTTCTGCCTGGGAGGCCCTGCTGGCTGTTGCCAAGGGAACCAGGCTGGATAGGGGACCCTGCTCTATGACATCGTCTCCATAGCTCTCAAGCTCAGGAGTGCTGAGATGAGTTCAAGTGACTGAGGGCTTCAAGAGGGACCATGCAGGAGGCCAGGCCTCAGGGCCCCCAGCTGCGCCCTTTATTCTCAGCTCAGGCTCTGTGCGTCGCCATCCCTCCCACTGGCTGTGGATCCTGGGCCGCTTGACTGCATCAGAGCCTGGATGCTGGAAGTGTCCACGGCGGCCTGGGTCCCCGGACAGTGGGAGACTCCTGCCTCACTCAGGCTTCCGCTGCAGCCGAGTCCGTCGCCCCATCAGTGTTTACAAAAGTCGCGCCTGTGTCTCTTGGACACGGGAGCAGGTTAGCAGTTTGCAGAGTGCCCGAGTGGGGTGGGGGGTGCCAAGGTCAGCATGCAGGCCCCAGGCATCTGCCCTCCGGGATCCGCAATGGCTCCTCCTTCTGCAAAACAGGGAGAGGTTTCCAGGGTCTCAGCCACACTGCCCAGCTGGGGCAGGCAGCATGACACTGCGCAATACTCACTTCCCTTGGAGGGGGCACAGTGGTGCTGTGTGGACACCCTGAGCCTGCAGCCCATCACCTGTGTGGGTGTGACAGAGGTCCCTCGGCCTTGCGGGTGTCTCTTGCGGACACCCCAGTCATGGGCGAGAAACCCCATGTTTATGTCTTTGCCGGGTGATATCTGCAGAGTGGCTGCTCAGTCTGGGTGGCATGGGGACCCCTGAGTCTTAGAATTACCCTGTGCACAGCAGTTGCTGGCCTCTTTGTTAGGTTCTGGGGGGAACTTTGGGGACCCCATTCTGAGAATCTGTCAAGCCACCACTGGCCCTCATGCCATCCAGCGAGATTTCTCAGAAAATCAGGCTTCAGTGAGCTACAGGGACCTCCTCACTGCTTAACCAAAGGCAATTGCACCAAAGCTTTGTGCTCATGAATTTTTAACCAGACGCATCTGCGTTTGTGCGGCCTTATTTTATTTTATTATTTTTATTTATTTATTTATTTTTGGTTTGCGCGCCTCCCTGTTCCAGGGGGCGCAGCTGCGGGCTGGGCTGGGCTGTGCCTGGAACATTCGGCTAGGCCAGCTAAATATTTTATTTGCTACTTGCAAACAGGAAATGTAATTAGAGGCCAGATCCCCAGCACTGGGGAAAGGGAGCCGCCTGGCTGGGGGGGCCGGGTTCCCTTTAATCTTTGGAATTTACAGTGTTTGGATAGCGGAGCCGTGAGGGGCAGCCTAGCCAGGTTTATTTATTTCTTTTTACTAGAAGGGAGACCCATGGTTCTGCAGATGTGAAATTCTCTAACTCCAATTTTAATAGCTGTTAAAATCCAGCCCTTCTAAGTGTCATTGGCCGCTCTGCAGGTGGCCAGTGGGGACAGAGATGGTGTGGGGAGAAGACAGGGCCTGGCCACAGGCAGAGTCCCACAAGGAAGTGGGTGTCTGTCTTTGGGCAGCACCAGGATTCATCTGTCCTTCCAAGTCCTTCTCCTCTGGGAACAGGGGCCGTATTGTCTCCTTGATGGCCCACTCTGTCCCCTTGGATGACCCTTCTGGAGCCCCATGGATGACCCTTCTGGACCCTTCTGATCAGATCCTGGTACCCTTCAGGAGATGGGGCGCCTGGGTGTCTAGGAGGACATGGCACCCCCAGCCTGCATCTTGACAACCTCAGGAAGGTGGACAAGCTGGTCACAGACTCAGGGCAGTGTCCTCAAGACTGGGGCCACCCGGGAGGCACAGCTGCCACCATCACGCACAGCCAGGGGCTCATGCACCACCCCCACAGTTCCCAGGACAGAGCCCAGCCAGCCTGAGCCCAGGGTCCAGCTGTCCCTAGAAGCAGGCAGATGACCTCCGGGTCAGCACCATGCCCCACCTGCCCTCCCCAGGGCTGCACTGCCTAGCGGTCCCCAGGCTCAAAGGCAACCCAAGAACCCACACTTGCCCTCCACAGAAGCCTGGAAAATGCAGGCGAAGGGGGACAGAAAGGAAAGCGCCTCCCATCATCCCACCAGGAGGTACTCTTGTAATGCAGCCACATTGACTTTTCACTGAAATGCACTTTTATAGGAAATCTGGGTTCTGCACACTTCCACAGCCCTTTGTGCTCAGCACAGTGCCCATTGATCAGTGACCGCGGCCTCTTATCCCTCCCTGAGGCTTGGGTGGTGGCAGAGGCTGTGGAACCGGAACTGGAACCGGTTGCTGTAGCTGGTGAGTGGGCTGCTATCAGCCGGGAGGGCGCGTGCATCCTCCGGGGGCCCAGCATGGCTATTTCCAAGCCCCTCACCTTAGCACCCCTGCTCCTTCTCCTGGGGAGCTGAGCGTTGAAATCACCATCAGCCACGTGACAGTGACAGCAGCATAAGTGTCCTGAGAAGTCAGAGGGCTGATCCCGACGCAGGACCAGCTCCAGGCACTCCCAGCAGCAGGACCATGGCTGACTCCCTGACCAGATGGACACGGAGCAGAGGCTGCTGTCCAGTGCGGCCACCCGCACCATCCCCTCCTTGTCCCCGCTGCTCTGGCACTGGAATTTCGCTCTGGCAGGCTCTGGTGGGAGCTAGGCCCGTGTGGTGACAGCCAGGTCACCTCCCAGCCTCTGCTTGCTGCCTGTTACCCTTGGCCTGTCCTCTGCAGCTGGAGCAGACCCCTCTATGCCACTGGCTCAGCTGTTGGCACTCAGGGACTATGTTGTGGGGCGGATAGAGCAGAGGCCCTGCCCAGGCCAGGGAGGTCTGTGCGGCTGGGTGGCACCACTGTCCCCTGCAGGGAGACGTCCCCAGCTCAGCTCAGCCAGGAAAGAAGCCCGGCTCCTACTGGGCTTGGCACTGGGCAAACAGTGTGCACACACTGCCCACACCCAGCCACAGCCTGACACGGTCTCGAATGTGCGAGGTCATGTGAGAGCCTCTCTGTGCTTAGGCGCAGCGCGGGCACCCACACGTGGTCACACACACTGCACGCACATGCACATGGCGTGTGAAGGTGCAGCCGGGGGCCTCTCAAGGCGGCTGGACTGGTGTTGACCTGGAATCCGGTCTCCACCTCCCCTTGCTCCACCATGGTGTCCAATAGTGGTGGGTGGCTTCCACTCTTCTTCCAGTGGGGGACGCCACCCTGGCCAGCTCCCGTGTCCTGCTGGAGGCTGGGAGACACATCCGTGATAGACGCCAGTGTCGCACCATTTTTAATTAACTCCGAGACCAAGAGGGAGGAATAGGAACCAGGAAAGCCCCACCGCCCGACGTTCCCCTCAGCCTCTTCCCAGGGGCCCCAGTTCACTGGTTTATTTTTCCTGGTGTTTTCTCAGTCGTGAGCTGGTCTCTCCTCCCTTCCCCTAGGAGGCCGGAGAGTTAGATTTCAACCAAACCGGAATCTGAACACTTCCGGAGTGCTCTGTCTGATTCTGATGGTTTCAAGAGGGGAGACACCCTGCTCGCCTCCTGGGGTCTTCAGGTCCCTCCATAAACTTGACAAAGACACTCTTGTGGGCCATGGGCCGCGCCCCAGGCACTGCGTGCGGTTAGGCGTTGGGTGCTGTGCAGCTGCTGGGGTCTGGGAAGGAGCAGAGCCTCTCCTGGCCTTGCAGCCTTGGAGGGGACTGAGACGAGACCCACAGTGAGACCGCACTGAAAGTGGGAGCAGCAAAGGTGCCCCAAGGGGTATTATTCCACCTACCCTTGTGGAGCCCTCGGTCCCCCTGGCTTCCTCCCCTGGGGGCGCAGGGAAGGGCGCTCACCCCACTCCGTTCCCTGAAGGCCTCCACCCCACCCCACCCGTGTCCCCACCCAGCCCTAGTCTCCGCATCTCTTGAATCTCCCATGGGTGCTGCTGTGTGTCTTGATTGGCAAGAATGGGGACAGGTGCGTGGACAAGGAGAGGTGGGGAGTTCACACAGGCCCTACTGGGCCCTCCGTCTGCCCCAGGACCCTGCCTCTGGGGTTTCTCCAGCAAGGGAGGAGTTCCCTTCCCTATCAGCAGCAGGAGGCAGGGAGGGAAGTCCCTGACCCGGAAGAGGTCCAGAGCGGCTTGCACAGGCAAAGAAGCTGTCTGGAGCAAGCACGTTCAGCTGCTCACTCAGTCCCTTGTTCTTGGTTCCAGCCCGGACTGAACACTGACACGGCCCGATGCACAGGACAGGGACAGCGCAGAAGTGGCCGCCTTGCTGAGTGCCTGGCAGTGTCCGACTTTGCTAACTGGCAGCCTGTCTTTTCCCAGAGCAGGGTCCCGTGCTAGACTCGTCATGGGCTCAGCACCTCTCTTCCCTCCCTTGAGGGACACAGCCCAGGACAGCAGGCACCGCGTCACGTGTGACCCAGAGGCAGCACAGAGACCAGGAGCTCGGTGCTGTTGCTCAGTCACCTAGTACTCAGCACGCACCGCTCTGGGCCAGGCTTTGCCCTGGATGCAGGAGGCACAGAGGTCGGGATAGGACAGCCCCGGCAGCAGTCACCATCCACCAGCAACCTGGTGTTATCATAGAAATTCAGCCTGGTGACTTCCAAAAGAATGCCCCCTCTCCCCAGACAGGCCAAGGAGGCTGTGACCGGCCAGGGCACAGAGGGGCCTTCTGTGCCTGTCCGCTCTGTCCACCACCCTGGCTGTGGCAGTGAGGGTCTGTACAGGACCTGAGTAGGTAGCACAGCTGGCACATGGTGATCCTCCTGCATCAGCCTCTGAGTGCAAGGATTACAGGCATGCACCGCCATCCCCAGCTTGGACATACGCCTTGACATGACCCCTTTCCCTGGAGAGCTGGTCTCCCTGTGACCATGCATGAGCTACTTCCTGTTAGGAAATGTGAGCAGTATCGCAGTGCCTACAAATTTATTTGCATATTTCATTGAAGTGATTGATCTTTGATTGCTTTACAAACATCTATCCTTGTTAATGATGACCCAGCATAGCAGACATGAGAACCAGGAATCTCGGCCCAGGAACTTGTGCCTCTTGGTCTGACACCACCAGCCTTGTCCATAGGGCCTCCCTGTGCTTCTCTGTGACCCAGACAGGGATCTTGATGGGTCACCATCCGCGATTCTATCCTCCATCCATGTATCCATCCAGCCTCCATCCGTCTATACGATCATCCATCCATCACCCTTCCATCCATTCATCCATCTTCCATCCATCTAAACATTCATCCACCCATACAGTCATCATCCATCCATCCATCCATCCATCCATACGTCCTTCACTCATCCATCTACCCATTCATCTGTCCATCTCCATCCGACACCCTTCATCCATCTAGCCAGCCAACCAGCCAGCCATCCTCCGCCCACCCATCTACCCATCCACGTGTACATTCATCTACTTATCCATTCATCTCTTTACCCACCTATTTATCTATCCATCCATCCATTCATCCCCCATTGGTATTTTTAGGCATTCCATCACATGACTTCATTTCTTTGTCCTTAATTTTCTCATTGGTGATAGAGAAGGAAAGGCACCCATTTTACACGGTCATTCTGAAGATTACTTGAGATGGTATGGTGAGCATGAAGGACATGGAGCAAGATGTGCCAGGCCGCAGAGAGGAGACCTGTGGTGTCCAGCACAGTGGGCATTGCTGCAGGGAGGCAAGAGCCTGAGACTGGAGTCTGACAGACCTGGGTTTGTCTTGGCCTGATCCTGGTCATTGACTTCTAATGAGCTGCAGATTCTCTGAAGCCTCAGTTTCTCCACCTGGAAAGAGGGCAGGTCACACCTCTTCAAGGCCTGGTGGGACAGCTGAATGAGGTCACACAGCCCAGAGTCAGGTGGCTATTGTGTCATCATTGCCCGCAGCATTTACTGACTGCTGCTGTGGGCTGCACTGTATCCTGCCTGAGGACCAAGTGGGTCGGGCAGGTGACTGGGGACAGAGAAAGCACTGTATTGGTGGAGAGGGGGCTGGGGTTCAAGCAGAGACAAGGCCTGGCATCCTTTTCCTTCTTCATCCACTGGCTATTCCTGTGTCCTTGTGTTACCAGCTTTTCAACACTGCTGCAAAATATGGGATACACACAATTTAAAGGAGAAAAGATTGGTTTGGCTCACAGCTTAAGAGGCGCTAGTCCATGGTCACTGGCTCCAGTGCAGAACCATCATGGCAGCAGCCAGGAAGCAGAGTGAAAAGGAAAGAGTTGGGAAGAAAAGAGACGGGATAGCACTTACCCCAAGCCACATCTCTGGGTACCAAGTTCATCCTAAAAACCCACACAGCTACAAGGAGTAATCCATGTGATAAAGTTAGAATCCTCAGGACCCAGCCCTTTTCAGAAAGTTCCACCAGTGAACACGGCGCCACCATACTGTGATGCCACCCTTCACACCTCAGTGCTGAGAAGCAGAAACAACACAAAAACAGAATCCTCAAAGCTGTTAGAGAAAAGACACAAATCACCTGCGGCACCCTTTTCCGTCCATGCCACGTCCTAGTCCATCCACGCCTTGTGACAAGGTCCGTGGGTGGAGGAGAGCGCTTCAAGGAATCACTTCTCCAGGAAAAGGACACCACATGTGGGAATTGGGCGTGAGGATCTTGTAATGTTTTGTACTGATAATTGTAATTTGTGTAATTCACATATATATATTTTTTCATGTAATACTCAATATGAAATCGAAAATAGAAACTCCAGAGGGGTTACTAGAAACCCTCTAGATAACTTTGTGAAAACTAATTGTGAAATTTTACCTTCTGTGAGTAGTATGAGAGAGTTTATACAAAAGCTTTAAATGAAAGAGCTCATGGGGGAGGATTTACAAAATTCCTGTGAGACAACTGCCCTGAGACACTGGACAGGCAGCCAGAGACGGGCAACTAGGACACATATGTTATGCCACC
>PVLA01020229.1:0-10676 GCA_004027455.1 Hydrochoerus hydrochaeris
TTTAGATCGTTTTTGGTAACATAGACATTTGGATAATATTAATTCTGCCAACCTTTAAACATGGGAGGTCTTCCCATCTTCTGGTGTCTTCTTCAATTCCTTGCTTTAGTGTTTTGAAATTTTCATTGTAGAGTTCTCTGAGCATTTTAGTTATATTACATCAAAAGTATTTTAATGCATTAATATCTATTGTACATAGAATTGTTTTTTCTAATTTATTTCTGATCTATTTCTCAGCTAGTCCATATGAAATTTACTCATTGCATAATATTGATTTTATAGCTTAATAATTTGCAGTCTTCATTTATCATCTCTAAATATCATTTAGTAGAGTCTGTAGGGTCATCTAGTATAGAATCACATCACCCACTAATAAGCAAAATGCAATTTGACTTCTTCCTTTCCTAGTTCTATAACTCTATTTTTTTTCCTCATGAGTAATTTCAAAAAACATGTTGAATAGGAGTGGTGACCACCATGCATTGTGCTGCAAGCCTGTAATCTCAGCACTTGGAAGCTTCAGTGGGAAGAGTTTGAAGCCATCCTGGTCTGCATAGCGGGTTCACAGCAGCCTGGACTACAGAGAGAACCTGTCTCTTAAAACAAAACAGCAGAGTGGTGAGAGAGGATATTATTGCTTTGCTTCTGTTTTGAAAGTGAATGCTTTTAGTTTTTCCCCCATTCCAATGATGTTTGCTGTGGGCTGGGCTTACATGACCTTTGCCACACTGAAGAGTGATCCTGGAGCAGTTAGTTTCATTAGGGCTTTTCTCAGGAAGGGCTCATCGTTTTGCCCCAGGCATTTTCATTATCAATTGGGATGATCATGTGATTTTTAACCTCACTGTTACTTATGTTGTGATTTACATCTATTGATTTGCATGTTTGAACCATCCTTCCATATCTCAGTTAATCTAAACTTGATCTCACTGTATAATCTCTTTAATGTGTTATGTTCAGTTTGCAATTTATTTATTATCTTTGCATCTAAGTTCATCAAGGATATTGATCTATTGTTTTCCTCTTCATTTGGTCCTAGTTAGGTTTTAGAATCAGGGTAATGGAGGTCTCCTGAAATCAATTTGGGAGCACTGCTTACTTTTATATCTCACTGAATATTTGTGGGAGTGTTGATATTATTTTTTTAAAGATATGGAAATCTATTATGGTAGTCATTTTAACTTACTACTCTCTTGTTTTGGAGTCCTGAATTGCATTCATTTTTTTGATTATATTAGTTCTACTCTGTTCTGTTTTGTTTGGGTTTGTTATGTGAGAAGGTATGGGCAGATATTTTCAAGACAGCAAGAGGCATCATGTCAGCCATTGTTGATTTGTTATTATCTTGTTTTGAAATCTCATATTACACTGTTTTGTTTTGATTGGTTTCATTCTTTTTATGTTGCTTTGTTTTGTTCCCTTTAAAAATAAATAAATAAATAAATAAATAAATAAATAAATACAAAGATGGAAATAATCAGGAGTGAAACTGTCTCATCTGGGGTTATTCTTTTTTGGAAGAATTTTTATTACTGTTTATCTCTCTGTTATTGATAGGAGTTTTAGTGTCTTCTTACTTCCATTATGGTAAGTTGTATCCATGTAGAGTTTTATTTACTTTTTCTAGAGCCTTCACTTAATTAGAACACAGGTTTTGAAGCCTGACATGATGGTACACGGGAGGTGTTGATTGAAAGGAAATAAGTTTTGGCTCTCTGAGATAATATCTAGAGAAAATTACAGAGTCTACCTATATCAGGCTTTATGATATTGTTAAATTTTGCCAGGAAAGTAGATCTTATGTCCTCTTAACCTATAAAAAGTTATAAACAAATTAAAGCACAGGGTCAGCAGGGTGATGATGGGTTTGCATATGGCACTGATTTTCATGCTACTTCAAATGCTCCTTTAGAACAATGTCTGGTAACTTTACCTCTGAAAGTGATTCTAATGTCAGGGGCAGGAAAAGAGAGCATATGTGAGTGAGGCACTGGATTTACACTGTTGGAGAAATCTGAATGCAGCAATGAACCTTGGCAACCAACTTCACAAAACTATAAGCACAAAATGGTTCTTTGACAGGAAACATGAAGACAGAGAAACATGCACAACCTACAGGTTATATTTATGGATCCCTTGCCATGTCAATACATTTATCTCCTGTGCAGATGGATAAATTTTTCTTCCATACAAATTAAGGAAAAGTCACACTTTCAGATTCAAATGCCTTTGATTTTGGTGATGGTTTCATGGGTGCAAATTTACCTCCAAATACATGGAGTTACACATGTAATCTCTGCAGATACCTTGCCCATGCCAGTCTGGAGTCAGCTAATCTCTTTAGGCAACCCACCTGAAAGGACTACCTAGCTCTGATCCTGTGCAGGCAGATTTACTTAAGCCAAACCTCTTTTGTGACACGGCTTTCAAGTGACACCTCCCATGATACCTCTGCTGCACCAAATCCACCTAAAGCAGTCTCCAAGGCAGATGGCAGAACCCGGTGGTTACCAGCCCATTTCCTCTGGGATTTGACTCTCTTCTAGTCTCTCCTGTGAGAGACTCAGACCAAGAAACATCTCTCCTTCCGTGTTTTCTAAAGCCAACTAAAGATGGCAGCTGGAAGAAACCTGTATCCATCTTGTCTACTCATTCCCCAATTTAATTTCTGGACACAAAACCTTGAGAATCCCAAACTGAGTGGTCTCAAGGCAGGTGAAGGGACTGACACATGGTGAACAGCACAGTGAAATCCACTGGTGTTTATTGTATGATATGAAGGGAGATAACACTCAAAGTTGAGACATGATTGCCTGGAATGTGATTTAAGAACATGGACACCTCAAACAACCTTGAGCAGGGCATGGGGTTCAAGCCTGTAGTCACAGGTCTCAGGAGACTCAAGCAGACAGATTCTCACAGGTTCAAGGTAGTCTGGGCTATATAGTGAGTTTAAGGACAGCCTGAATGATACAGAAAGACCCTATCTCAAATGCCAATCTTCAGACAAAAAACTCTACCGTGAAATTGAGAATACATTTCATCATGAACTAACAGATGGGGTGTAGAATGCAACTTCAATTTTCATTTGGGTCATTTCAATCTGTGAGTCCAATTAAGAGCTAAATCATAAAGCTCCCATAATTCTTCTAATTTGTACACATTGGAAGGAACTACTATTTACAGCTAAGTGTTAGTGTAATCTCTCAGTACAGTATATCAGCTCTGCTAATTTAATGCTGATATAACTTCAATAAAGTTTCCCATTGTTCAGCTACAACTGTTCTCTTGGAAACTGAAAGACTGTTTCTTCTCTCATTTTAGACAGCATATTACATAGAACCTCTTATGCAGTAATCGAAGTGGCCACGACAAGGGAGTGGAAGCCCAAGAAGCATGAATAAACCTTGCTTCTCCTCTCACAGTCAAGTGGCATTTCTCATCACCTCTTCTCACTGACCACAGTGTCACATTCACTTAACTGCACTGATCCCAGTGAGCAAAACATGCATTTATCTCAATTAAGTTCAAAATATTGCTTTTTTATTACAGTTAAAAAATACAACCAACTCTGAAGGGAAAGTGACAAATCTTTCAATTATGCAAATGTGGGAAGTAGCCAAAACTGTAAATCAAGCACTCAGGAAATGAAGACTGGATGATAACATGCATTATGTTTACAAATAAGTTTTAACTCTGTCTATAAATACTTTTGGAAAAGTATGGCTAAGAGGGTATACATATTTACAACAGCAGGCAATGTGTGAAGGAGAAAGCAAAAGATTATCCAAGTGGAGCAGGAAGAGTAGAGACAAAGTAATCTAACACGAAAATACCATAAAGTTTAGAGAACTAGTTGAGGAAAGTGAGAAAGAATAGAATAGGAAGAATAGAATAAAGGGATAACCCGCAAAAGCCCAAAACCAAAACAAATCAAAACAACAGCCTAACGAGACAGAAAAAGGAAAAGGGAACACAGAAATAAATAAAAAGATAAATAAAATTCCTCTGGCATTCACAGTTCTGTGGTAGGGTCTAAATCAGAACCTGATTGCTGAGAAGTTAGAAAGAGCCAGATGTGTGGGTCATCTAAGGGAAGCTCAAGGACTGAGCAGAGTGGGCCTGAGAGACCCTGCGGGGGCTAAGTCCCCTGGGAGGGTGTCAGGTATGGAGTCACTCAAGCCTTTTTTAAAAATTATCTTTTATTGTTTATTTGAAGAAAGAAAGAAAAGAAAAAACTACAAAATAGATAAAAGAAAAAAGGTAGAATAGTACAGAATTAAAAAAATAACATCATAAAATTCGTAGTTGATAAATGACATATTGTCATCTTAGAAATTGGTGTTAAAGTTACAAAATCAAAACATAAAAAGTGGCTAGACACTCAGATATTGACAGTGCAAACCTTTCTGTTCAATGGTCTAACAGAAATTTAGTAACATGGTCATCTGTCTTACACACTATACATACCATTATATCCTTTAGAGCACTTTCCTTCTCTTTCACTTTTACAATATCTATTATACTTTTTAGATCCCATTACTGTGTCAGTTTTGATTACTTTTTACACTAGAGAGACAATGTGACATTTACAAATGTGAGTCTTATTTATTTCACTTAAAGAGGAGAGTCTCACGTTGCCTCCATGTAGCTATAAAGGCCTCAAGATCATCCTTTTTATAGCTGAGTAATACTTCATTGTATAAAAATACCACATCTTTTTCATCCACTCTGTAGTTGATGGGCATTTTGGTTGTTTCCAAGATTTAGCTATTACAAATTGTGCTACTATGAACACGGGGGCACATATATCACTGTGGTGTGACCTTTTCAGAAGGGGAATAGGTGGACTGAATGGAACTTGCAATCCTAGGTTTTTGAGGAATCTCCATACTGATTTCCTCAGGGGATGCACTAGTCTACACTCCCACCAACAGTAGAGCAGTGTTTCTTTTTCCCTGAATCCTCACCAACATTTGTTACCAGTTGATTTTTTGCTGGTGCTCATTCTTAGTGGGGTGAGAAGAAATCTCAATGCTGTTTTAATTTGCATTTTTGAATGAGCAGTGATGGTGAACATTTATTCATGTATTTATTTGCCATTTGTATGTCTTCATCTGAGAACTTTGTGTTCATCTCCAATGCCCATTTTTGGAGAGGGTCTTTGAATTTGAGAGGTTTGATGCTTTTCAATTCTTTATATGTTCTGGATATCAGTCCTTTGGGGGATTGTTGGCTAAAATTCTTTCCCATTCTGTGGGTTTTCTTTTCACTTTGTTGGGGCTCATTAGGGTGTGTGAAAATGGAAGAATCTCACTCGGGTAGATGGATTTTACCAATGTCCCTTTCCTGGTCCTGATATTGTACTGAAATTGTGCAAGAGACCATAGCTGGAGAAAACTGAATCATGCGTGCATGGGGCTGTGTCTGTATTATGTGTTCCTAGGGTGTGTGGCCACGTGACTCTCTCAAAACACACAGTTCAAGCTACAGAATCAATCACACATCTCTCTCTACCTACAAAGAATATTGGGAAAGTAAAATCAAAGTCACTACATGAGAAATTAAACAGAAAGGTATAAATTAAATAAAACATGCATGAGAGAATGGGAATAAATACTAAAAGTCTCAAATCATTTTACAATCCACATAGGAGAAAGAATGTATCAGACGTATACATTTATAGGGAAATGACACATAGTCTAAGGAGCATAGATGGATCCTGCCTTGGGATTGGGGGAAATATTGCATATGCACCAGAGAAGAGAAATCTTCGAGAGTCCACCAAGGGCCCTATGCATTTTATTCCAGCTCCCTGGAAGAGGACTGGCCTCTGATGCCTGAGAATGCTGGGCTAGAAGAGAAAGAGAAAGGAACTGAGAAGTGGGTGGAGAGGGGAGCCAGTGAGGAAGGGAGGAGAGAGTGCTGAGCCAGGAGTCCCAGGGCTAAGGATACCTGCAGGGGCTCTTCAGCCCTCAGGAGCAGGCACTGCAGCCCCCACACCCACACAGAAGTTGCTTCCTTTGCAAAGAAGGGCAGGCAGCCCCCTCCCCTCCTCCATCAGGGAGAGGATGGCTGCAGCCTGGGGCTGATGCTGAGAGGGGGAGTCTCTGCTCTTCCCTTGGTGTCTCAATGCCTGACTAGCTGTGGCTCCCAGTTTATCCCCACAGCCTGGCCTTTGTACAACATGTGCCCTTCCCCGGGCTTCCCATCCCCTCCCCTCCCTTTCCTTCTTTCTCTTACCCTCTCCACCCCTACCTCTTCCTTTTCCCTCCCTTGGCCCCTGTTCACCACCCTCCCTTCCCCTTCCTTTCCTTCCCCTCACAGTCCCCTCCCTCTTCCTCTTCCTCCCTGTTCCTTGCCTCCCTCTCCTCCTTTACCTCCTCCTCTTCTCCCTCCCCAACCTTCCCACTGCCTTCCCTCCCCTCTTCTCTCTCACCCCTTTCCTCTCCCTTCCCCTCCTTCTCTCCTTGGCCCCAGAGAACAGGCACAAATGCACCCAGAGCCCTCCTTCAGCATCGCCATGCTGCTTTATTGTTCAGTCTTGGTCTGGCTCAGTCCACCTGACTCTTCCTCTGACCCCTCCGCCTTCCTGGGGTCCTCTTCTGTACAGAAGCTCAAGTCCTGCAGGACACAGCTCCTGGGCTTCTGGCTCCCTCCATTGTGCCCTCAAGTGCTGTCTTGTGAATCTCAGCCACAGGCTTCTCCTCAGACTCCTCAACAGGTGGCCCCTGAACCTCAGTCACAGGCCTCTGCTCTTCCTCGCTCTCTTCTTCCCTCCTCACCTTTCCCCTTTGGTACAGCACCACCACAGAGCACTTGCGGTGCCTGTTGGGACTCTGGTTCAGCATGGACAACACTTGACCAATAACACTCTGCCTCTGGAAGGAAAGGAGAGGGGAGGCCGGGTTAGTCTGGGCCTTGAGGGACCTGCCTGGCCCTGCCCTGCCCTGCCCTCCCCTTCCCAGAGGGGGTGGAAGCTAGAGGAGGTCGAAGGGCTGGGTCCAGGAGGGCAGGAGGGCCAGGGGCTGTGGACCAGGGTCCAGCCACCTGGGAACAAAAGACCAAGAGCAGGACACAGCCAGAGTCTGCTCACATGCTCAGATTCCTTGCACTCAGACTCAGCAGAGCTCTCTGTCTTCTTCTTCCTCTGAGCAGTGTTTCCCATGTCACCCAGCTTGTCAATGGGCTTCTGGGGGTGGACCCAAGTAACCACCCAGTTGCCCTGTACCTGACACCTTTCCTCTGTCATGGCTAAGGCTTTGGACCTCCAAACCTCAGGTCAGCTTGGTGCTTCTGCTTCTTCTCAGCTCTCCTGTGGCTCTGGGAGGCAAAGGAGCCTCACCTTACCTTTGTTCCATCACTCAGCCTCTGTGGCAGCCAATGGGAGCCCTGGCCAGGCTGAGACATCACAAAGCTCTACCCTGACACCCTGGGGGAGGGTCACTGTCCAGGCCAGGACACTAACAAGTGCTCCAAACTCCCCTGCTGCCCTATCTCAGCTCCCACTGTTCAAGTGTCAGGGCACACGTGACAGCCCAATGGCCACCCCCATTGGTATTCTGCGGTTCACTAGCTTCCCCATGGCCTGGTGTTTCTGGCATCTGAAATCCCTCCAGGCCCTTGCTCAACAAATGAACCACTGCATTTTCTACCTACAGTTCTGTCTAATGCCCCTGGGAACCCAGCTACTTCTAGGCTTATGCCTGGCAACTTCTGACCTCACTGGCTTGGGTTAGGTGGCCACACAAGAATCCCCCCATTTCCTCTTTCAGGTGGGAAATCACATCCCTCCCTCTAGCATTGCTCTAGATACAAGGACCCAGTGCCCACGAGGAATGTCAACTGGAAGCACTGCAGATACTTGCTAATAAAACATAAAAGGCTGCTGAGATTTGTATAAAAACACTGCAGTGAATACATTTTTGTCCCGGGTCTCTTGATTGCAGAAGGGGCACTGTGTTCATGACTGCAAATGTGCTGACTGGGCGTGCACTGGACCCATCTGTGTAGGAGATTGAGGAGGGAAGCAGGTGCACCTGTGCCCAAAGTTCTTCCCCAACCTACAGTCACAAGGCTCCAACCCGTCAATCATCTCTCCAGAGCTGCCAATCACAAACCTAAATGGTTTCAGTGATTAACAACTGGAGAAAGTTTGTCAGCCTTGTTCACTTTCCTCTGCCCACACTGTCATTGTCATAAAAATGAAATAATAATTGAACTTTTATGGGAAGTTCACAGAGTCATAGCAATTTATCTCAAAGGAGAGACATAAATATTTTGGCTGATGACAACTCTTACACTTCAGACTGTGCAGTGAGGTGCTTGTTGTTTCACCCTGAGGCAAAGCAAGCAAGATAAATAGGCACAGTTACCAGAGGTAGGCTATGCTTTGTGGTGTCACATTAAAGACCTTTGGCTTTTCATTTTGCATATCGTAATAAATATTAGTATTCCTTATGATGTGAATTCAGATATATAGACATATGAAATCTATGTCTACATCATATCTAAATGTATCTAGTTAGCTATCTGAAAATTTTTAGTTTCTCATAGTGAGCATTTCAGTGGCTATTTGAATGCCTCAGATACAGGGGTACTTACTTACAGGAATGTGACTATATAGTGTTATCTCTGAATTTAGCTTCATCCATTTCAACAAACCTTTGCAATTAGTTTGCAGAAAGTTGCATGATTTGGCCTCTAATGGATTTCAGTATCCACTGTGGCATGACACCCTCATGTTCTGTACCTTTGATCAAAAGTTAGGTGATGGTGCAGCTTGGGAGACAGTGATGCAGAGAACAAGGACTGTGAAACAAACCACTTCTCATGGGTGCATAACATCTGGGGACCCACACACCTTCCTATCTCATTCTCCCTGGGCTCGGTTCTCCATCTTCTCTGTCGCCTTCCTACGTGACCAGTGTGCCCCTGAGGATGGAAAGTGACACTCTCACCACACACTCTCTGCTCTTTGGAGATGCCTCACACAAAGGAGGAACTTTTAATTTTAGATTTTTGGGGAGCCACCATCCTGATTTCAGTAGTGTACTAATGCACATGCTACCAGCAATGTGGAAGGGGGCTTTCTTCTCTGTATCCTCACAAGCATTTATTGCTTTCTATTTTTTTCACTCTCTTGCTGACCAGGTTGAGATGGAATCTAGTGAAGATGTGATTTATATGTTCCTGAGGACAAAAATGGTGAAAAAATTTTATGTATTTACTAGTCATTTCTACTTCCAAATTTGAGAAGTGCCTTCTCAATTCATTTGCCCATTTATTTATTTATTTATTTATTTATTATTTTTTATTTAAAGAGAAAAAAACTAGGAAAAAAGTAGAAATCTTATAGAATTTCAAGAAAAGAAGACAAACAGTAAGAAATCACTAGTTGATAAATTACATATTGTCCTTTTAGAAATAATTATTCAAGTTACAGAATTGAAGCACACAAAGTGGACACTAAAGCAGTGAGAGTCATTTGCCCATTTATTGACTGAGGTAAGTTTAGTGGTTTTTTTTTAACTTCTCTGAATATTAATCTTCTGTCAGAAGAGTATCTGGTAAAGACTCAAATTTTGTGGGCTTTGTTATCAGTCTGTTGTTTGTCTTTTGCAGAATTGTTTTAGTTTATTCTGGTCTGATTTGTTGATTCTAGCTATTTTCCCCATACTATTGGACTTTTATTTAAAAGGTCTCTGCCTGTGTGTGTCTTCAAGTGGCTCCCCTAAGAGTCAGGACACCTAGGTCTTTGACCATTTTGAATTGACATTTATAGAGTGGGAGACACTTACCTAGTTTCAGTCTTCTACAAGTGGACATCCAGTTTTCACAGCTCCATTTGTTAAAGAGGCTGTCTTTTCCCCAGCATATGCTTTTTTTCCAGTGTTTATTTTTGACTCTGTCCAGAATCAGATGGCTGTAGTACTGTGGGTTCCTTTCTGTTTTTTCTCTTCTATTCATTGGTCTACATATCTAAGTTTTTTACCAGTACAATACACAATGTGTTACTATGGCTCTGTACTATAGTTTCAAATCAGATATTATGATGTTTGCTTTTTTTCCTTAGTTTAGCTTTTGATATTCTGTTTCGTGTTTCTATATAAATTTTAAGATTTTGTTTTTATTTCTGTGCATACTTGGCATTTGTGTTTTGATGATGATTACAATGAATCTTTAGATCATTTTTAATAATGTAGACATCTGGACAATATTATTTCTGCCAACCTGTGAACATGGGAATTCTTTCCATCTTCTGGGGTCTTTTTCAAATCCTTGCTGTAGTGTTCTGAAATTTTCACTGTAGAGTTCTATGAGCATTTTGGTTATATTACTTCAAAAGTATATTATTTATTTATTGTACATGGAATTGCTTTTTCTAATCTATTTCTGATCTCTTTCTCAGCTAGTCCACATGAAAGCTACTCATAGCGTAATGTTGATTTTATAGCCTAATAGTTTGCAGACTTCATTTATCATCTCTAAATATCATTTAGTAGAGGCTCTAGGATCATCTAACTATAGAATCACATCACCCAAAAATAAGCAAACTGCAATTTGACTTCTTCCTTTCCTGTTTGTACAACTTTTTTTCCTCATGACTAATTGCTATGACCAAAATTTCAAAAAACATATTGAATAAGAGTGGGGACCAGCCAGACATGGTGGTG
>PVLA01020230.1:0-10638 GCA_004027455.1 Hydrochoerus hydrochaeris
GGGGGGGGGGGGGGGGGGGGGGGGGGGGGGGTGGATTGATGGGTGAGTGGATGAGTGCATGGGTGGGTGGATGGATGGATATAGATTATACACATGGATAGATGAATGAGTGGATAGAAAGGTAATACCCATGGATCGATGGATGGATAGGTAGATGAATGGATGCAAAAATTATACTCATGGATGGATGAATGGATGGATGGATAGATAGATGTAAATTCTACACCCGGATGGGTGGATAGATACAGATTATACAAATGAATGCATGGATGCGCAGAGTTTGAGACTGGATAGCTGGCAGGCTGGACGGCACACATGGGGGAGTGGTTTAATCCATAGGTAGATAAACACATAGATAATGGTAATGGCAGGAGCATGGGAAGGTGAACAGGTAGGTAGTAGACGAATGGGCCGACGAGTACACGGGTGGGTAGGTGGAACTTTGATGGACAGAGAAGCAGAGAGGCAGGCCGGGGACGGCTGGCCGCATCCCACTCCCCCAAAGCCGTGACACGACCTGTCTGTCGAGTGTCCGTCTTGCGTCCCCTCAGCACCCACCAAGCCACTGCCGCCCTCCCTCCGCGCCGCTCCCTCTGGGGATTCTGAATGGCTGCGGAAGTTTGGGGCCCCAGAGTCCCTCTGTCCCTCCCTCCCTCCCCCAAAACACCCCCTCCCCCTCCCCCTGCCGTCCAGCCCCAGCCTGGGCAGGTGACCGGGCCCTTCCCTGTGACATAGAGAGATACAGCTCTGCGCTTTGAACAACACAAGCGGCTCCCGGGGTCTCTTCACCCTCTACTATTTGGTTACAGACACACCGCGTGGGCGCACGCCTGAGACCCCGTTTTACCTGGGAGGCTGAGGCAGGACGGTCACAGGCAGGAGCCGAGCCTGGGCCACTTAGGGAGACCCTGCCTGACAATCAAAAAGGGCTGGAGCTCCTGGGTCTCGGGAAAGCCCTGGTTTCAGTCCCTAGGGGGGAAACAAGACAGTTTGCGAATTAACAGGTCTGGGGACACCCCCCTCCGCCCCTGCTGGCTGATGTGTTAAGATAGCGCAGTGTCAGCGCTGGTGGCAGCAGGAGCCGCGGGCGGGGCCGGTGATGGATGGCCGGTCCCCCAGGACCCATTCTCTGCTCAATGAGGCGTGTGCCGGGGCTCACGGCAGCGAATCCCCCAAGGCCTCTCTGCAGCAGGGCAAAATAACACAGGGCACAAACCCCCCCCCCCGCCGCCGCAGCTTAAAAGACGGGGGGGCTGCACTGCCGCCCAGTGCCTGCCTGGGCCCAGCTGCGAGCACTCGGCAGGGCTGGCCTGACCTCCAGGCTCCCTGCAGCGTCCCCAGCAAAAGAAACTCCGTTCTTGCTTCCTGTGAGCACGGACACTTGTTTCCCTCCGAGGGCCTACGCTGAGTGCTCACCCCGAGGAGTCTGCTCAGCACTGAGTCCCCAGGAGGTTGGCGAAGTCCCAGGGTGCAGCCCTGTGCTTGGGACCCAGGCCCCCACCACACAGACCCAGGGAGCTCCCGCCCTTCCCCAGGGAGGACACAGCGGGAGGCGCCGGCTGTGACCCAGGAAGCAGCCTCACCAGACACGGCTCTGCCACGGCTGGACCTGGGCTTCAGCCTCCAGGACGGGGCCCCAAGGGCTGCTGGGTGTCAGCGCCCACCCGGGCTGTGGGATGGCACAGGGCGGCCCCGATGGACTGAGACAGGGAGAGACCAGCGCAGGGACCTCAGCCTCCAGGACGGGGCCCTGAGGGCTGCCCGGGCTGTGGGATGACTCCCAGTAGCCCAGGGGACCAGCGCCCGGGAGTCAGGGATCCCCGTGTGCACCCCAGGCTGCCTGCCTGAGGCTGCCCTCTGCCCACCCATGCTCTCCCACTAAGGCTGGGGTCTGCTGCCCCTCTATGGCGGTGGGGATCCCTCCATCAATGCTCAGAGTGAGGTCTGTTCCCCTCTGTTGCTGTCCTGTGGGGCTGTGCTGGGACCGTGTGGCACTGGCCAGGCCGGGTGAGCCCAGCAGAGCTCCTGCCATGGGCTGCCGTGTCCTCCTCTGACCAGGGAACCCTGCACACAGTCCTGAGCTCTGAGAGCCGGGCCGGGCTTCCTCCGCGCCTGCTCCAGGGCCCCTGGCTGCAGGCTGCCCATGCGGCCACCGGGGCTGTACCCTGTCACCCTGTGGTCTTCAAGGAGAAGCTTTTGAGGTGCAGTTGGCTGTGGTCGGTTTCACGGTGTCTAGCCTGAGCATTCTGTGGCAGGCGGGGTGGGTGTCCGGCCTCCGGGCAGTTTACAGCCCTGTGGCAAATGGGAGACAGAGTAACGTCCCCGAGACACCCCCATCCTGGTCCCCAAGTGGTAGCCAGAGCAAAGACCCCAAAGATGACCACACCCCAGGCTCTGGGACCTACAATAGTGTGTCTCTCACACGGCAGAAGAGGCTTCGTCAGTTCAATCCCCACCACTTGTTTTGAGGACCGATAAGGTCATTGTATGGGGCTCCTTGCTCCTGTTATTTGTCTTTTTTGTATCTTGTTTTTCTAGTGATCTGTTTTGTCTTGTTTTGTTTTGCTTTTTGGTCTAATGCATGTAGCGGCTTATACATGCCTAGAAGTTCCCCTACGCAGCTTACGAGAATCCACTATATTATGCCTGATGAGATGAACAGACACTTGGGAGAAAAAGCCACGCTGTGGTATCCATCGCTGATTCCGTATCGTCGTGCTGTGAGATCCAGTCATACTTCTATTCTTTGTGCAGGGTGGTTTTAGTCCCTTTTGTTTTGTTTAATTTCAACACGCATGAAGGTGTGGACAGCTATTTTGAAGAGAACGAGAGACACCGTGTCAGCCCTTGTGGATTTCCATGTTGTCTGGCTTTGCAGGCCTCTAACGCCTTCATCATTCTGTTCGAATCAGTTTTATACTGTGTTGTTTTGCATGAATTCACTGTGTGTGAACATAGAGACAAGTATTGAGAAGAGAACAAGACACACTGGTAGCCAGTGAAGATCTCCAGTTGTCTTGCATTGAAATCTGGGTCACTTACATTGTTTTCTTCTGATCTGCTTTGTTCTCTTTAGTTTTACCCTCTTTAAAATAAAATTTTAAAAAAGAGACTTTGTGGATGTGATCAGCTTCAGGGTCTTGGGAAGGGCGGGTTCCCCCTCTGTCCTGAAGACTGATGCTCAAGTGGGTCCTTGGGTCACGGAGGCGGGCAGGGCGGGAGACGCAGCTCAGGCCGGGACCAGCCCGAGGGGCCTCGCACATGGACATGGGGTGAGCGCCGGGGAGCAGCTCGGCCTCGGGAAGCCGGAGCGGGCTGTGGGAAGATTCTCCCCTGCATGAGGCTGGAACCCAGCCCTGGACTCCTGATCTCCCAGACACTGCCATCAGCTTGGTTTGCTCCCGGAGCCAGCATCGGTTCTAACAGCTGCAGTATCACAGCCCAAAGGCTGCGGGAATCGGGGTAACAGCTGCCTGCAAATGACAGCCGGGCTCACAGCGCTGCCATCACACAGAAAGTTCCCGGAAGCCACCTCAGGGAAAATGTCAAGTTGCTAAAGAGAAGACTCTTGCAGAAAGCACTGCAAGAATTTATTCTCAGAAATCTCAGAGAGGCTGCTGGGACCCGTGGGCCTCCACCTGGGTGCCCGCTGGCATCACCAGGTGAGCTGTGAGAGAACCCCGATGCCCAGACCCAACCCCACTTTCCTGGCAGGCAACAGCGGGTGGTGGCTTTGTAGGCATGGCGAGACCTTTGCCTGCCTGCTGTGTGCTTTTTCACCAATGCCATCGACTTGGTCTTATAAAACGGGACACAAAAGACATGTTCACCAGGCTTCCATCACTGTGAGGAGAAGAGGAGAGGTTCAGTGTGGCTCATGGGTGCAGAGGGTGCAGTCCATGGTCGGCTGCTCCAAGGCAGGAGCATCATGGTGGACGGGTGTGGGGGAGGAAAGACGCTCACATCACGGTGGCTGGGAAGCAGAGAGAGAAGGGAGGAGCCGGGGACAAGAACACAGGCTTAAAGAGGGGAAGTTCAATGTGGCTCATGGGTGCAGAGGGTGCAGTCCATGGTTGGCTGCTCCAAGGCAGGAGCATCATGGTGGAGAGGTGTGGGGGAGGAAAGATGTTCACATCACAGTGTCCGGGAAGCAGAGAGAGAAGGGAGGAGCCAGGGACAAGAACACAGGGGAAGTTCAATGTGGCTCACGGGTGCAGAGGGTGCAGTCCATGGTCGGCTGCTCCAAGGCAGGAGCATCATGGTGGACGGGTGTGGGGGAGGAAGGACACTTACATCACAGTGGCTGGGAAGCAGAGAGAGATGGGAGGAGTTAGAAAGGGACTGGGGACATGATAGAGTCCCCAAGGACACAATTTATGACACACCCCATGACCCATCATCTTGGTCCCAACTTTTGGCTTCACCTACCAATGCTTCCACGAAAGCAGGAACCATCCCTGGATTAACCCCCATTGATAAAATCAGACCCTCACACTCCAATCCCCTCCACGAAGCCCCGTCCTCTGCCCACAGCTATGTTGGGGACCAAACCCCCAGCACGGGAGCCCTTCTGGGCCTTTCACATGTAAAGCATGAGAATCCACAACTGATGGCTGTTGACCGTGGCCGCCAGGGACCTGCAGACGCAGGATGGCGGAGGGAGCCTCATTAGGGCTCATTACTGGTGTCCGAGGAGATGAGACAGAGCTGCCATCGGGGACGGGAGGTCCTGGGCTCCAGAGAGGATGGGTCAGGCTGCTGACACCCACCTCGTTACCCACCTGCTGTGACAGACACCTCAGACACGGCGCGTGTCCGGTGGATGGAAGCCAGGGAGACATCAAAGGCGACCTCCGGTATGCAAAACACGGTGGCAGCCCGATGAGACCAAAGCCTGCCGGTGGCACCGCGGACTTTCTACTGCGGCGCTGCCCGCGAGCCGGCTCCGGGAAGCGAGAAGGGAGGTAGGGAGGGACTCTTGACGTGCTGTGATCTCTCCCCTGTGACGTGCACCCCTTGGCCGGCATCTGCTCGGTCACCTGCGGTCCAGTCCGTAATTATGCTTCGTTAGCACGACGGCCGACAGCTGTGCCAGAGGGCAGGGCTGTCGGCGGCACCTGGAGCTGACTTCCCAGGCGCCTCCGTCTAGTTTTCAGGGTCCCCAGTGGATTCGGGCGGTGGGCGAGGGTCCCTCAGGGAGGTCCGGGTGGGTCCCCTTGGCGAATCCCCAAGGGGAGATTCCCGCCAGATTCCCACCAGGACGGAGCCGGAGGTCAGTGTGGGTCGGTGCTGTCTGCTGTAGTCGGGGTTCGCCAGGAGGACAAGTGCATACAGGACTCAGAATTGATGATATCATTTTATGATGGTCACCCAGAGCTAAATACAAGAAGGGCGGGAAATCTGTGCACAGCACCCAAGACCCAGGATATTCCGCCAAGGGCCTGGATCCCACAGCAATGTCCTGCCTGAGTCCAGATGGAGACACGGAGCCCAGGTCAATGACCCCTGCAAGTCTGCTCCAGGGACCTGCACCGGGAAGGGCCCAAGGTCAGCGACAGAAGCGGCAAAGTGCGCCCCGGTGGGGTGGAGGACCTGGGCCTAAGGTCAGGACCAAGGTCAAGGGCTCTCGGAAAAAGCACCGCGGCATCCTCAGCAACAGTGAGGTCCCACAGTGCTGTTCTTCCTGTCCAGGTCTCCTTCTACGCTGGTGACCGTCCTCAGGGATCCAGCCACGCTCAGCACCCCCTGAACCCAGTTTCTAATCCGCAGCCCCGTGCCGGGCAGCGTCCAGCGGCCAGGAGTCCGTGAGACATCCCCCTCCATCCTGATCACAGATCGCGGACCCCCGGGCTTCTGTCCCACTGTCCCCCAGGGCCTGCACAACGCACACGGCCGCTCCGTGGGGAGACAGGAAGACAGCGGCCAGCACAGGGGTCACCCCCTTCCCGCGCCCAGCACCCCGCGGCAGACCTGCTTCTCTCTCCCTGCCTCCCGCCTCCGTCTCTTCCCCCTCTCCGGAAAGATTCTCAGACTCCTAATTAGTCCAAAACTTCTAATGGCGTTGATTTATCCTCCGAAGTGATCTAAAAAAATAAAATAAGGAAATCGCGGCAACCCGTACCCGGCCACACGCATCAAAGGGAGGCCGCCCGCGTGGGGGTGAGGCGTGGCCCCCTAATGATTTGATAACAATTTACGGAGTAAGACTCCAAACCAGGACAACAGCGAGCGTCCTATTACAGAACCCCTCTTAATTACGGAGAAAGGCTTCATAAATATGGAAAGGGGCTCGGCACCGGGAGCGCCCTGGTTTCCCAGCCTTGGACACGCGCGCAGCGCAATTATTTGGTGATTAATCTGTTTTTTTTTTAAACTTTTCTGTTCATTAGTCTTTTGATGAAAGTTTGTCTAAGCGAAGATCACACGGAGCCCGTGTGTCAGGCTGACGTGGACGCATCAGGAGGGCAAGAAAGCGTCACCCCAAGATGTTGCCCCGCCAAGGTCCTCTCTGCACGGCCAGGACAAACTTGGCCCTATTTTCCAACTCACCCTGGCCCCCACCAGCGGACAGGGCAGACCAACTTGTTTTTAATGTCAATAAACAGAGACCCACACGGCCGAGCAGCAGAACCATGCGACTCCCCTGTGTTTTCTTTAATACGAGTTACAAATGCTCCCTAGAGAAAAGCTAGTCACACCGTGGTACCCCAGGCTGGTAGGCTGGAGTCCTCACCCCTAGAACCTGGGGACTCCCAGGCCTCGGTTACCAACAGGGCCTCTTCAGAGAGACAGGGAGGAGGAACTGCAGAGGAGACCCTCCTGCCTCAGCCTGCCAGCGGGCTGGGATTACAAGCATGGGTCCCGCACCCGCCTCTCCATCTGTCTTCTTCGCATCATTACTGGAGGGTTAGGGCTTTGGAAAATCCCACCCTGGTGCCGGGGTCCTCCTGTCTGGGATACAGCAGACGGGTGTGACCCGGAAACTCTGCCCAGCGTCTCCCGGCCTCTGGGCTTGCTGACTGAACAAGATGGCGAAGCTCCCCAAGGTCCTCAACTTGAGATCTGGTAGAGACGCAGCAGCTGCATGTCTGGAATCCAACCCCTGCCAGTGTGCGTTCATTTTCACGCTTTGGCTGTCTTTGCCTTTCTCTGTCCAGAACAAAGAGCTTGTGTAAAATGAAAATATGGTGTCCTGACAGTGCTGGGAGCTCTTGTCCCCCTAGACTGTCATGTTGAGACCCTCACCGCAAGGCATGGTGTCAGCACTGGAGCTCAGGGGGGTGCTGGGGTCCCCAGGGTACAACCCCGAGGATGGGATCCCCATCCTCATCACAGGGACCCAGAGAGCTCCCGCCCCTTCAACCAGGGAGGACACAGCGGGAGGCGCCATCTGTGACCCGGGAAGCAGCCCCACCAGACACGGGCTCTGCCGCGCCTGGACCTGGGCTTCAGCAACCAGGACGGGGTCCCGAGGGCTGCTGGGTGTCAGCGCCCACCCGGGCTGTGGGATGGCACAGGGCAACACCGATGGACTGAGACAGGGAGAGACCAGCGTAGGGACCTCGGCCTCCAGGACGGGCCCCCGAGGGCTACTGGGTGTCAGCGCCCACCCGGGCTGTGGGATGGCACAGGGCAGCCCTGGTGGACTGAGGCAGGGAGAGACCAGCGCAGGGACCTCAGTCTCCAGGATGGGGCCCCCAAGGGCTGCTGGGTGTCAGCACCCACCCGGGCTGTGGGATTGCATATGGCGGCCCGAGCTGAATCATGCAGTTCTACAGCAGCCCCTGGGTGGATGGTCCTACCAGGAAATCGTGTGGCCACAGCTGCGTCATTGGCTGTGAGTCACCATGGAAATTGTAGACGATGTGTCCGGCTTGATCCCATGCCACAAATTCCTGCCACCCACAGCAACCCTGAGGTCCCTCCCCAGGAGCCTCCCCAAAGAGAAGCGGCCAGACCCTCCGCCCCTGTGACCTTATGTTCCATTCCAGGCAGAGGCTGGAAATTCATTTCGCTTCCCCACACCCAGAGAAAGAGGGACCCATCTCCATAATTCCTATCTGCATAAGAAAGATGCCTTATGATATGCTAATCAGGAGGGCAGAATCCTTAATGAGTATTACAATTAAGAACAAATAATTAAATGCTCACCTTTTTGGGTTCTTTGATCATCAACCTCAAAGACATCTGCGCAAACAAAATATGGCTCAGAGGACAGAACGGCTCTGTTTGCTCTGATTACATTGGAGTCCACCACTGCTTTACTTTTAGGGTTCTACAGTTTGTCGACTGCCTTGTTCCTCTAATACGGCCTCCTGGAATGTGCTCTGCCCGACAGAATTTTCATGACCCTGATTATGCCTTGACCTGGTCGGCAGCACAAGATATGCAGAGGTCAAGTGTACCCTGAGGTCACTGTCACCTGGGGGACCCAGGCTCCTGTGACCGGCTTTACCTGGAAGAGGAAAACCTGGACTGTAGTCATCAGCTTCTCACTGCTAGGATAGAATATCTTGATGGGGGAGAGGTGTATTAGGGTCACGGCTGCCGAGGGTGCAGTTCATGGTCGGAGAGAGAAGGGAGGAGCCGGGGACAAGAACTCACCCTTCCAGGTCACCCCAGTGACCACCTCCAGCCAGGCCCCACCTCCTGCAGTACAGTCAGCCTGGACCTCGCCCCTGGATGGTTCCACTGAGGAGCCCGGTGCCCCGGGATCTGTCACCTGCCCAAAACCTGACCTCTGAGCACAAACTTTTGGGGGAGACATTTTTGACCCAAACCATCACACACACCATCGACCATGCCCGGGGTGCGGGGCGGGGAACCCCAGAACTGAGTATTTTTGCAAATCATGGGCTCACTGCCAAGCGACCCCAAGACTGGCGCCTCTGATGGGAGGTGAGCTGAGCATAGAAGTGGTGGTAAGGGGAAAGGTCAGGGTCAAAGGTCATGGGGTAACCTGTGAAGGAGGCCAAAGGTCAGGACTCGGGTCATGGGTCACATCTGCTGCCACCGGGATGAGACTGGGTCTATGGCGGAGATGAGGTCAGAATGACGTCAGACATCAGTCGGGATTCCAGGGTGGGCTGGGGTCAGCGACAAATGCCGAGTCTGAGCATGGAAACATGGCTCAGGCCGCACCGGAGGTCACAGAGCTCGGACAAGAGCAGAGGTTGCTCCTGGGGTCAAGGGGTGGAGGTCAGGGTCAGAGGTCACATGTGGAGGTCACAGGGAAGCTCAGAAGCTAACGTCACTCCCAGGGACCCTGGAGAACAGATGAGGGTCAGAGGTCACCCTGGAGTCCCCGCTGCGGTGGGCTGGGGGGGCGGTAATGTCCACTGGACCACGAGTCCCACCCGCGTTCCTGTCCCCTCTGCTCCATCCTGGTTGGGGGAGGGGACCTCCCGTCCATGGACACCATAGGGGACCTGCACTCTGGAACCTTCTCCCGGGCTTGGGGGCCTCACAGGTTCAGCTGCCGCAGTGACATCTGTCTCCCAGTCCCGGACACAGGGGTACAGTGTGGACAGATGGCCGGTCCCTCTGCACGGGTGACTCACTGTCCCTGTGGCCAGGTCCCCACCCGGAGCCGCTGCCCCTGGTGGAAGCTCAGGCCCCGGGGCCCCGGCTAATTGCAGGCAGCTTTATGGGGCGCCTAATTGGCCCCGACGCTCCCACAGCCTGACTGACCCCGGCTTTGCGGCCGTCCCAGGACGCGGCCGCCTGGCGGGTTATTTAGTACGTGCGAGGCCGGCGGCTCCGGCCCGGCCATGTGCAAACAGTTAGCCGCCCCCGAGGGCCCCCGCTTCCCCCGAAAACCCAGGGACCCGGGGACGGCCGGGAATCGCCCCGAAAACACAGCCCGCATTCACGGGACGGTGGTGCCGGCACAGCCGTGGCCCCTGACGGGGTGGGGAGCCCAGTCCCGACCCCATTAAACGGCCGGGAGCCCGGAGGACAAGGGCGGCCACACAGAGCGGCTGCGGGGCCCTGGGTTTTAGTTCTGGTTCTTTTCCTTTGCTCGTTTTCTCGTCTGAGAAACACTAGCGTCAGAGCCAGGGCCGAGCCCTGCACGGGAGCTCGGGGTTCAGGAGCTGCGCCCGGGGCACCCGGGGCGTCAGGAGGCAGACCAGGACAAGGTACAAAAACCCACAAAAATTTAAAAATCCTTCTCACGTACATCAAGGGTAAGAACTGCGCAGAGAAACGGGGTCACGGGAAGGAGGGACCTCGGGAGGTGGGGTGAGCATTACAGGGGGAGATGGAGGAGGAGGAGGAGGAGGCCGAGGTCCCCTGCGCTGGTCTCTCCCTGTCCTAGTCCATCGGGGCCGCCCTGTGCCATCCCACAGCCTGGGTGGGCGCTGACACCCAGCAGCCCTCGGGGCCCCGTCCTGGAGGCCGAGGTCCCTGTGCTGGTCTCTCCCTGTCCTAGTCCATCGGGGCCGCCCTGTGCCATCCCACAGCCCGGGTGGGCGCTGACACCCAGCAGCCCTCGGGGCCCCGTCCTGGAGGCCGAGGTCCCTGCGCTGGTCTCGCCCTGTCCTAGTCCATCGGGGCCTCCCTGTGCCATCCCACAGCCCGGGTGGGCGCTGACACCCAGCAGCCCTCGGGGCCCCGTCCTGGAGGCCGAGGTCCCTG
>PVLA01020231.1:0-10627 GCA_004027455.1 Hydrochoerus hydrochaeris
AATTTGGCTAAGTTAATTCAGTTTTTCTTTATTTCTTAGATTGGAATTCTACTCTCCAACTCCTCTGGATTAGTGTCTGAGGAAGCCAAAATAAATTACTTGAAGTCTTTATTTATTTATTTGTCTTTTTGAGACAGGGTCTCGCTATGCAGTTTGGCTGGCCTTGGACACACTTTTAGCCCAGGCTAGTCACAGACTCACAAGGATCCCCCTGACTCATCCTCCCAAGTGCTGGATTACAGGCATGTGCCACCACGCTCAGCTACTTGAAGTTCCTGGTGCCTACCACATAGCTAGCATTTAGTAAATAAAATTTATTGTCATGGGAATTCCCCGAATTCTGCTGTCTCTTTCTCTCTCTTTCTCCCTGTCTCTCTCTTCCTTTCCTCCCACTTATTCTCTGCACAACTACATAGGTATGATATTTCTATACAGTTAGAAGCTATTAAAGGGCCTGTTTGACCAACTTCTAAGACCTCTCAGAGCTAGTCATTGTGGTTTTATGATGCATTTTCATCATTGTAGTGATTTCTTTTGGTCATACTTTGAAAATGTGGCAGTTTTTATTTGTTCAATGCATCCTAGGCTTACATCACCCTATTTTTTTCCTACCAAATGGCATTGTCAGTATCTTCTGAGCAAAAAGTGAACTCATGAGCACAGTACTTGGCAACAAACACATTCTGATTACAATTAGAATTAAGGGACTAATAACAGATAAATTTGTCTAATACATTCTCTATAATGTTATGGCATCATCCTGCTGGTATTGTTCTCTGTATTTCAATCTTTGGGAACACAACTGAAGGCTTAAGAAAGGCAATTTTAGGATTAACAAAACGGATCCTACTTCCTCAGTTCACACAGCATGGTGGGAGCCAGAGACACATATAACAATTGTTAGTGATCCCTAACTACTTATCGCCTTTCCCAAGGGACTCCCATTCTTTCCTTACTCTGACTTTCTATTAATGAAATTGATAAATAGTATTAAAATATAGACCCCTTTTTCTAATTTGTAAATTCTAATATATTGAAACAGTATATTGGAATTTACAGCATCCTAACTTGGCACTTATTTCAGGGTCTACTCCTTTAATCTATAAGAGGTTTGTCCTACAAACTATAAATGAAAACCACATTTAAATAAGGGATGTATAACAGGTTACAATAATCAACTTCTCTCCATCAGCTTATGACAGTTTGCTCACCATCTGTTTTCTGGAGACATTGTTTTCAGTGATTTTAACTTTTATCAACTTTTGTCTATGGATTAAATTGGGTACTAGAGACACAGGAGTGTTTGGTGATATGAAACAAGATGCTCCCTTTACCTTTCTTATTATTCACCTATGTCATAACATACTTATAGCTTACTCTTCTCAGGAAAAAGGTGCTAGTATGAGAGGTGCCAAGTACAGAAAAGATGTGGCTTTAATGACCGGTACAACTGCCTATTGCCTTCCTAAAACATCTCCATGTCCAGCTAACAAGTTGTGATGCTTTAATAAGGAGTCAATTTCTGGGAAAATTATTGCATAAAATTTTTTTAACAGAAATTACTTTGTTAGGCATTACTATTTAGTCTAAGGCAAGACACTCAGTGATTAAGAATATAGGCTGAGGAATTATAATGCTTGAGTTTGAATCTTTATTCCACTATCCAACTATGTGGGTCTACAGTCTCAGAAAACTCTCCTAAGTTCTGCATGTATCAGTGAAGATGGAATGATAACCTCCTTCACAAGAATTTCCACTCCCAGTGGTTAAATCAGGTTAAGTAAGGAAAAGATGATTAGAACAGTATGTAGCACAGGTGAGAACTTTGCAAATGTTGCTGAACTTAAGGATATAGTTGAGGGTGCTGTTCATCATTCTGTAGAACTGAGCCAGTTTATGAACTGTACAAGGAGGCGAGGATAGCAGCTGTGTGAGACCAGCTAGTTGGCTGCTAGTTTCAGAGGCCTGCTGTGTGGTCACCATGGTTCAGGGTCAGGCCTTTGAATTTTGCAAGCATGGAAATTGTATTCATATTTCTGAATTCAGTGAGTAAATTCACAATACCTAAATGCTCAAGAGGCTGTGGCCTGACCCTGGAATCTCAGTGATTAAGTATCAAGTTAACAGAATACTTTTGTTAATGGATCAGCACTTTGTCTCTGGAGACAAATGCACATGAGGAGTGAGGTATGGCAACTACTGAATCAGAGCAACAGAAAGCGGAAGAACATGCTCCCTCACCTGGGCCCAAATCCATTTCCTTGCAAGAGTCAGATGTCTCTTGGGGCATGTTTCTCCCAGATCTCCTCCATCAATCTCAGGAACTTAACCTTTAATCATTTGTTATAGACTGACAACACTGTCCGTTATTATTTTTTTTTTTTGACAAGGTATCAGGGTGATTTATTTTCCTATTGTTCTCTCTCACCACAGGTAAACAAAAATATTATGAATTAAAACTATACACATATAAAACTATACGTTGTAAGTTTGCCCCTCTTATTCAGGTTGTAAACTAAAGCCTATTTTAGCCGAGTTTTACTGATATCTAAGTAATTTACTTCCTGCTGTTTAACTCTCTTTCCGGTACTCAGATTTAAGAACACTGATGTGGTATTTCAATGGGTAGCAAAAGCACATTTATTTGTGCACGTTGCCACCATAACACTTAATTCTCCTGGTCTATTTCCAGCAAGCTGAACTTTGTTATCTTCTGTTCTCTTAGACTTGATGGTTGAACACAGTAGCCATGAGTCACATGTGATTATTTAAATTTATAATGATAAAAATTAATTAAAAACAAGACTAAAAATTCAACTCTTCAGTTGTATTTGTTACAATTTAAGAGTTCAAGAACCTGGGAATGCCATTTTGTTTAGCTCAGAGTCGGAACATTTCCATCACTGAAGTTCTGTGAGATAGCACTCTTCTGTACAGTCTTGTTTTCTTAACCAAAATAAATATCTCTATAAGTCTTTGGCCTCTCAAAACGATTTAGCTTAACATGCAAAGCTTAGCCAAAATGCTTCTCCTTTCATTCATCTCTTTAGTAAATAATTTTGGTTCATCATTTATTTTGTACAGAGCATGAAATTATAATTTCACAACAAGCTTGTTGGTGGCTGTGACTTCCTCATGGGAAAGCAGATGGAGTATACAATTACAGCACAGTATTATTTATTTAGTCATGAGGCATTCTGTTACAGCTATCATTTTATTCTCAGCACCTTTTTACATAAAAATTACTATAATGCTGTAGGCATTGTAGGAGAAACAAACATCATGCCAAGTGACTTCACTCTGTGCCAAATATTGGTATTTTTCCTCTTTTGACAGCTCTTTAGATTGTAACTCTCATGATCTTGAACTTCCTTGTAAGCTTCTCATACCCATGTTGCTTTTTAAATCAATGATAACTGGGAGATATTGTGAAATACTGGAGCATTTTCTGAATCATTAGGCGAGATTAACTGGTATTTACTGTAGTTTGTAAGTGCATTTTCACGTACTCTACTCCTATGAGAACTGCGATCATGCAGTGGTAAACACAACATAGCCATCTTTCATTCTGGAAGAGTTAGTCACAAGAGTGTAAAATCTGCTTAAAAATGTGGAAATATTATTTCTGGCCAAGCTCAGTGACACATGCCTCTAGTACCAGCTTCTCAGATGGCTGAAGCAAGGGAACCACTTGAGTCTTGGATTTTGAAGCAATATAGCAAGAGCCCTTCTCAAAAATTAAAAAATAAAAATGGGGGAAAAATGGAAACATTGGGAATTGGAAGTTCTAAAATGGAAGGGAAATCTCTGCTGAATATTTCAAACAAAAAGTAAGGTCGTTCTAGCTACACCTTGAAAGAAGGGTGAAAAGTGGAAACCCATAGCCCTGTAAGATAGAATGACAGCCAGGACTAGGGGATAATTGTACAGAAAGTGAGACACAGAGTGAGGATCAATGCTGAAGACAGAGTTGACAGGATTTGCCGATAGATTGTGCACACAGTGTGAGAAGGAGAAGAGCTGAGTGATGTTTCAAGATGTTTTGGCCCAAGTGAATAATGTTACATAACATCCTGAGTATACGTGCAAACTAGAGAAGCAGAGCAGTGAGTCAGGTGCTGTTACAGAGGAGTTTGGAAGACTATGGCTGTGATAAAACAAGAAGAAATCAGGATTCCCAACATCCAAACTGTTAGGAATAACAACAAAAAATAATAATCCAGAAAACTGGAGGCCTTAAACTCCTAAAGCTTTAAGAAGTATCTTACTATTTTAATTCTTTAGAAATGATATAGCCATTCAGTGGTGATCACTGATGGTGGACGTAGAGCTGTTCTGGTGAGCTGATGAGAGTGAAAGTTTGGATATGTACAGACAGGAGTGAAAGTAAAAACACTGAGAAAAGTAAATACTTCACAAGGTTTTTAACTGTATGAAGAAAGATAGTGTGGTATGCTGAGGATAATTAATATCTAGTAAGATTCATTTTTGTTTTAAAATAAGATAGCTTTGAGAAATCTGTTGAGTGGGAGACTAATGTGGTTGCAGTTTGAAGCACAAGAGTTGGAAAAAGGAGAGAACAACATAAAGAAACAGCACTGGGAGCCTGGTGAGTGGTCCTCTTGCTTCTTTACATTCTAAGCAGAGCAGAGTGAAACTACCCATGACAAAGAACAGGCATGAGCAATTGTCAGGAAGCAGAAAGCTAAATAATTTTTAGGGCTGACAAAGGTCTGAGAAGCATTGTAATTCTGATCAGAATGAGTGGAGAGCTTTATTGAAATGTGTAGGGCATTATGGGACAGAGTCTCAAGAAAGATCATACCTTAATAGTAGTATGACTAAACTGGCCCTATAGTAAAGTCTTTACTAGATCTGACCTAATAACACTTAAAAAAAGACCTTAAAAATAGATCCCACTCATCCATAAATAAGATAACTGCCTGCCAGAACAAAAGTCAACATACTTTAAGATTCTCCCTTGTAAAAAAAATCCATATCCTCCACTAAATAGTTTTTATAATATTAATATCCAATCAGAAATTATTATTAGGTATGCAAAAAGAAAAATGTCACCCATAACTGTGAGAATAGTCACTAATAGCACTAGATACAATGATCCAACATTGCAATAAAAAATGAGAGGTTATCAAATATAAAAGCAGAACTCAAGAAATTTTCTTTAAATATAAAGATATACATAGATTAAAAGTAAAACCAGAAAATGATATGTATCATATAAACACTAATCATAAGAAAGCTGGGGTACTCTCTTAATATTAGATAGAACATATAATTATAGGACAAAGAAAATGACCAGAGAATAAGATATAATGATGATAATGATAAGATTTGATAAGATAATAAAATTTCATTTTATCCTCAGTGTTGTTCATCTAATATAAATTTAAAATACCTGAAGAAAAAAATCTATGACATTACATTAAAAAAATGAAATACACATGTTTAATAAATGTAACATCTTTGTTCTTAAAACTATAAGACATTGCTAAGATAAATTAAGAAAGACCTAAACAAATGAAAATATATACTATACTTGATAGAGATACATTGAAGATAGAAATGCAAAATGGTAAAACTACTTTGGGAAAAGTGGTATTTTCTTCTAAAATTAAACATATAGTTGGCAGACAAGCCAGAAATTCTGGGTGTTTTTACTCATGTGAAATGAAAACAATTGTCTATAAGAAAATTTATATAAAGATGAGCCTTTCAGCTTTTGATAATACTGTCAATCAGAAAAAAATCACAGACCTCTCAACAACTGAACAAATTGTGATATATTCACACGGTGGGATACTGCTCAATGGTAAAAAGAAGCAAATGACATATACTTGGAATGACACGGTTAAGTGTTAGAAACAGTCTTCCAAATTAAAGATGATACACACAAATTAATTAATTAATACTTAACTCTAAGACAAAACTAAATCTATAACAAAAAATTGGATTATTGGTTTCATGGCATGAGACTTGGAAAGGGGAATGAACTACAAATAGGTAGGTGAGAATATTTTGGTTCAACAAATCTGCAGATATTGTTTAGAGCATATATATATACATTTCTCAAAACTCATCAAACTTACTCCTAAAATAAGTGCATGATATCAAATCTAAATTGACCTTTCATACTGTGAACTTGAAAGAAGTAATGGAAAGAATACAGTTGGTAAATACTGACTACTTAAGAGAGAGAGAGCGAGAGAAAACAATTAGTAGTAGAGTGTGTTCTATTAATTTGTATGATGTTATTTTTCATGTTTGGCACCCAGAAGCAGTTAAACAAATGAATATTGAACAAAATGAGTGAGTTAAAATAAATATGTTAAAAATCCAAAGTGCACATACACTGGGGATTGGCTTTAGATGCTAGGAAAAACATTTTCTTTAACATATGAGAAGAAATTTTGAAAATGCGGGTAGATTTGAGTTTGTAAGTTGAAAGTTGTTGGAGCTTACATCTGATAACTTTATTTTGTTCTTCAAGTTTTACTATGTAGAGGGGAGGAAAAGAGAAGCAGTAGGATTATGAACGTTCACATGACTATTATAAAGGTTTGAAATTCCTTAACTTTTGAGAAGAAAGGGGAATCAGATATACAAGAGAAATGTAGAAATATTGCAGAGTTTTGAGAAATACACTCATCTATTTAACCACACACTCTAAACAATATTTGCAATTTTCCATTTCATTATTTGCAGTAAGACCCATCTGAAATTATTGATCATGAATTCGTGGTGATACTAATTTCCTCTAGAGTCTGACTTTCTCTGAGGTGGTTGGATGCATGAGTGCAAATACAAAGAAAGCAAATACTAGTTCTTTCCTGGTTTGAGTTTTGTAAGACCAAAATTTGTTGAAAAAACAGAAAAACAAGCAGATTTCCTGTTTAGCAAAAGTGTTATTAAAATAACGGATCATGAAATATAAGTGCAATAAAATGTAAAGTGAAGAAATGAGAATGCACTGTGGATCTCAATGAAATTAAAGAATAGATGTGTGAGGGGAGTAGCTGACCAGTCAAGCTATATCTTTCACCTTTGGCTGGCTGGCTACCAAAAAGCCATCAAGGCCTGAATATTATTGATGCTAAAGGAAACCCACCCCTGAAGTAGGCACAAAACAAATTGGTGCAATATCAAGAGTAATGGCAGAAGTAAAAAAGCCACAGGTATGTGTGAATGCTATTGAGTCAGAATTAGAGCTGAGAACACTCTCTATGTAGGATATAATCATAGTGGGAAGCAGCAGGGCATTTCTAAAGAGCAAGTGAACTTAAAAACACTGAAAATAAGTGTTGCAAGGATGTAGAGCCCCTGGAACTCTCCTTCATAGCTGGTGGGAATATAAGTTACTAAAACCATGTTTGGAAACTGTTATATAGTATGTGGATGTTACTCCAAGTGTACATCCAAGAGAAATGAAAACACACACACACACACACACACACATTCATTGTAGTTTTATTCATGAAGTTTTATTCATGATTGCTTCCAACTGGGAAAAAAGAGAACCTACGCTTCCATATAATACAAAACTGTAAAAATATGACTTAATTACTGAGGTAAAAATACAAATGAATCTCAGAGGCATTGTACTGAGTTTAGAAAGCAAGGACATTAAACAGTGTACTTGTATGATTCCATTTGTATGATGTTCAAGAGCATAATTTTAAAGTCACAATAATAATTATGTTTTGTAGAAATGTGAAGTTTTGGGAAAGGAGTTTTATGAAATTGTCAGACATACTCTGTTTATAGTCAGAGAGATATGAATTAATGTCCTGGAAGATCAAGTGAAAAAAATTCTAATAACACACAAAAAAGTAGATTTTTCTTTTTATTCTGACAGTTTTATTTACCATTTTCCTGTTTATTTTAAGTATCAATATTTGATTTTATTCCTACCATTTTAAGTTTTAGTTTTTTTGTGCTATATTTCATGTTGCATCTCTTTTGTACCTTCTAAATTGAGCAATTTTCTTTTGCTTACCTTTCTTTTGGTATTTGAAACTTCTGCTACTTTTCTGTTGTCCATTTTTTAATATACATGTTTTAACATGGATTTTTCTATTAGCAGTCAGATGAAAAATAACTAGGCAATGCTCATGTTTTAGTAAGTTTCCTCTACTGATTTTGTTGAAAACAGAGTTTTATTTCCAAGTAATTGTTAACTTTCATACATACATATATATATATATATATATATTTTTTTTTTTTTTTAATTTTTGTCTTTTTGAGACAGGGTCTGACTATGCAGTTCAGGCTGGCCTTGGGCTCACTTTGTATCCCAGGCTGGTCTCTAATCTGCCTGCCTCAACCTCCCAAGTGGTGGGATTACAGGAATGTACCACCACGCCTGGCAGCTTTTTTTATATTGTGTTGTCATTGTTTCAGGAAATGCTTAAGCATTGCAGTATAACTTATACTATTATCAAAATTCATTATGTTTAACCATACATTTTAGCATATTTGTTGATCAACCACTGTTGATTTTAGATTTTTTGCTCTTTAATTTTGGCTGAAGTATTTTAATAATTTGTTTGAAGAGTGTAGGGTTGATATTCTTTGTGTTTGTGCCCATCTCTCTTCTTACACATAAATAATAACTTTGCCAAATACAAACACATAGAGTCACAATCCTTCTCCAGTGAATTTTTTTCACTGATTATCTTCATTAAAAATCAGGAAAAGAGAGGGTATCATCTTTTGTTTTCACTCTTATTCTGCTTCCTGGCTTGTATTTTATATTTAATCAAGCTGGTATTTTAGTCACCATAAATACAACATGTATTCCCATTTTAAACCTTTCCTGTGTTTTTTCCTCCATTTGAATATCCCTCTTCTTATCTTTACCTTTTCCACTTTATCTACCTCCCTTTGCCCCAGTTCAAATTAATTCCCCCACCTCACCACAATATTGTCTCTGCCATGTTTCTGCAGGTCACAGAGTCTTAGTTTATATCTGGATGAGATCCTGCAATCTGACTCCTTCATGTTTTAGCTGAACAAGCCATGATCAGTGAGCCACATATGTCCCCGGATAACTGAGGTCCCCTTGTGTGCAGGGGTCACCCTTCGACACCTGCATAAAGACGATTCTCAAGCTCTGACTCCAAATGCTTTCAGAAATATTTCCTTAAAATTCTGTGGGTTTCCAAGACACCTGCCCTCCTGCTAAGTGTTGAAGTGAGTGTGCCAGCCACTGCTCCTGGCTCAACCAGAGGTCACCTTTTCTCGTGGTTCATGCCACTGGAAACCCATAAGTGGCACCAACTTACAGTATATGACAGACTTTTAGTGAAGAGGTGTCTCTCCAAAACAAGTATCAGAAGCCTAAGAACAAACATGACCTGTGTAACTCTTACAAGTTCCAGGACAGAGTTAGACACAGACAAATAGTAGCTCTTTAACAATGCTAGATAATGCTGCCTTAAAACCCAACAGCTATTTCTCCTCCATGAGGAAGTTTCATTCTGGATGTATCTTTTCAAGTTGTTGCTTACTGCCACCTCCTCTTTCTTCTTTCTTCCAACCTCACACAATTGTTTACTTAATCAGAGAGAGCTAGCTTTTTGTCTTTTCCCTAAAACTAAACATCATTTTTTTATGTCCCAGAACATAAGAAGAGTCAATATAAAGAATCAGCTAAAGCTTTTAAATCAAATTTTCCTCTTTACCATAAGCAGAACTCCTCCTACAAGTTTCTGGAAATGAAAGAAAATAGTTTAATAGTTTTCCCTTTGACCACACAAAGCCCCTAGGGCCTCAGGAGTATGAGTTTTTATTGTTGATTTCAGGCACATGTGAAATTTCCTAGGTCTTATAGCAGGACACAACTTCTTAGTCTTACAGTTTTTCTTTATGTTACAATTTCCCTTGTTCCAGATTTTGCCCAAGTATGTATTTTGTTACATGTTCTTTTCTGTTTTTTCTTTTGTTGTTTCACCTATGTTATTCTTTCTTTTCCCCAAGAAAGACTAGTGGAATACAAGTATTGACTATTGAAACTATCAGGGCATCAAATTTCTACAGGCAATCACAGATTTAGGTACTGACTAAGAAAAACAATGCTATGTTATTTAGTGAGCATCTATGCTGTGCATGGTGTTTTATATTTATGTTCTCTAATCCTCTCAATGATTCTGTGAGATAGATCTGATTATCTCAATAGTAGAGAAAATAAATTGACAATCTAGGTGCTTGAGTACTTTGTGTAATTCCATGGGGTTAAATTAAGAAACTAGATTTGTCAGATTCCCAAACACCTTTCCTACCATATTCCAAGAATCCCAAAGTTGCTGGTGCTGATAATTGTTTCTGTAACTGTTTTTTTTAAAATTTTATTTAAAGAGGGGGGAAAAGCAAAACAAAAAAAGGGTAGAAACAATACAGAATTAAAAAAAAATAAAGAGTAAAAAATCACTATTTCATACATTACATATTGTCTTCTTGGATATAGTTGTTCAAGTTACAAAATTAAAGCATACAAAGTGGACATTCAAACAGTGAGGCTGCACAAAGTTCTGTTCACTGTTCCAACAAAAACTTAGTAACATGGTTATCAATCCTACACCCTTAAGTATACATACAGTTATCTCTTTTA
>PVLA01020232.1:0-10632 GCA_004027455.1 Hydrochoerus hydrochaeris
AATAAATAAATAAATAAATAAATACTCATGCCTGGTGCTAACCCATCACATCTTTGTCCTGGACCCAAGTATGGATAAGGAGGACTTTGCCTATTATAAGGTAGGTGATGTCACTCATAAAGGTATTATTGGGGTGATAGAGCCTGTCCTGAAGAAGCTGACAGTCTAACCAGAAAAAAATGGCATATATTTAGCCATTCAAGATAGCTTTTATTACATGCCATTAAAAAAAGTGCCAAGATGGATAGCTCAAAAAAGAGAATTTATTTTTCAAGTTGGTAAGGTAAGTGAGAGCTTCACAGAGAAGGTGTTTTTAAATTGTCTTCATACAGGAATTGTATTAGGGTGAAAAAAAGGCATCTGAAAAATATTCAAAACATAATCTAGAACTGACCAATCAGAACTGTGGCCAGACCATCTAACCAGGGCTGGAGCACATCATAGGGACCTTTGTCAAGCAATGAATTAATGTTTAAGATACTTAATTATGGAAATCAAGTGGCCCAGGAGAGACACAATAGATAGGGCTTCCAGCGGTGAAACTCAAGAGGTTGTTTATTAGTGGGTGGAGAAGAATTTCAAGGTACTGGGATGGCACACAGCACCAGCCATTGAACACAGGGTCTCACTTTGAACTACATCACCAGCCGTTTGTTTGTTTGTTGAATTTTGAGACAGGGCTTTGCTAAATCATCAAATTACTCAGGCAGGGTTCAAACTTGCTATCTTCCTGCCTCAGTCTCCCAGAGCGCTGAGGATTACAGGTATATGCCGCCATGCCAGGCCTTAAGAATGTCAATATTTTAACAAGTAGTGGGGCTGGAAACCAGTGAGATCAGTGGTTGCTACTTGTGAAAACTGGCTGAGAAATCAACTCAGCCTTCAAGCGTTAGTGAAAAGTTCTACATGACTAGAGTTCACAGGAAATTAGGGAAACAACAAACAAACATACAAATAGCTGGAACTAGGCCCTAGATGACCTTGAATTCCAAGATTAAAAATTTGGACATAACAATTAATCCATATAGATCTGCTGAGAATATTTTGATAACACGTTCATATCACAATGAGCTGGATGTGGTGGCACATGGCTGTAATCCCAGCACTCTGGAAGCTGAGGCAGGAAGACCCTGTGAGCTCAAGGCCAGCCTGGGCTATATATTGAATTCAAGGCCACATGCCAACTATATTCGATACCCTGTCTCAAAAAACCATAATAGTAAAAAAAAAAAAAAACATAATGGATTGGACATGGATCTTACATAGTATGGTATTATGGTTTGTAACTAGATGTTACCCTAAGCTTCATATGATCATAGGCAGGACCTTTGAAAGGTGATTTTACTGCAGGAGTGTTTTAGCTGGCTTGCTTTTAAGAGGTAGAGCCTGGTGAGAAGAGGGAAGTCACTGTGGACATTACCCAAACATTGTATTTCCTTTCCCAGCTCCTCCCTTGATTCTTTCTCTGCTTCCCGGATGCCATGACACGAGCAGATGTCCCCTACCAGGCCTCTCTGCCATGCTATTTCTTCTTTGGAACCTGCCAACTCCAGACTGAAACATGAGCCAAAAAAAACTTCTCCTCCCTTAAGTCGTGGGTGTCAGGTATTTTGTCCCAGAAATAAGGAAAGTGACTGATATATGTGGTTTTCTCAGAGTAGGAGTCTAACATGCACGTGACAATTTCCTGTGGGAAATTATGAAAGAGAAAATGTCTCAATTCTATGTATGGTAGAATAGTTAAGCAACGAAAAGAAATAAACAGGGAATACCTCAGTGGCTTCTGACTATCAGTATGAAAGATGTCTAGAAAATGTAGGGAGAGATTGTAAATATGTAGAGACAAGAGAGAAAAGCAAATAGTCAGTTCCCACAGACATGTACAGGAACTCTGCAGCTGCTTTAAAGATGCCACCACTGCACAAGGACCAGGGAGAGAACCAAGGAGCACCAAAAATAAGGGCAGAGGTTGAAAAAGTCAGAGGAAGAAAAGATTTGCAGGGACAAAATAATGATGCACCACATCTACAAAGTACAGTTTACAAAGCACACTTTGGTGTAACCCACACTGTGCTGACTAACATCTTCCTGACACTACACCACTTAAGAGCCCTTTTGTACTTATTTACCTTAATTATCATCCCCATTTTAAACATGAAAAACTGACACTGAGAATCAGAGAGCAACTTAGCTAGTAAGGGAAAGAGCTGGAACACAGACCGAGGACTGAGTCCTGGCCCAGCATCTTCTACACCAGAGTGACCTCAGCCTGGGGTCACTCCTTACAAATGTGGCTTCAGTGCTTTGAGAAAGGGCTGCATGCTAGGAGAAAAGCCAAAGCTTCTCCCCATACAGTTCTGATCCTCACACAGTAAACTTTTAGCTCAGGACTTACATGGAAAGTCTTATCCTCTAAAAGGGGCTAATACTGCTGATACCTATGACTTTGTTTCTAGGATTTCAGGCCTGTTTTACTAACAAATTAGACTTGGGGATCCTCAAAGAAAGGAATCATTCTCTCACCAACCTACCAGTGTGGAGTACTAGGTTACTTCAGACATTGTCACCTGCTTCACACTGGCACCACCTCTACACATCTTGTACTGGAAGAGTTCAGCACTTACCCATCCCCTGCCCCCATCCACTGCCCTCACAGCTTCTTAACCTCCTTGCCTATTCCACTTAAGCTGCAATCACTTCAATGTTCATAGCTGTGCTTGGATTTTATCACTATTTGTAAAAAGTTTTATAAATATCAAAACTTATAAGCACTCAGGCAAATGTCGAACTCACTAAAAGATGAGACTAGCCGGGTGAGGTGGCTCATGCCTGTAATCCCAGCACTTGGGAGGCTGAGGCAGGAGGATCGTTGCGAGTTCAAAACCAGCCTGGGCTACAAAGTGAGCTCAAGGCCTGCCTGAACTGCATAGCGAGACCCTGTCTCAAAAAGACAAAAAAAAAAAAAAAAAGATGAGACCATACCAGTAACTTCTTGTAGCCCTCAGCTCTTTCTATTGGTCTTTCTTCCTTTCTTCTGTGATATGCACCCAATGGCCCACCACATGAATTCCTTACCCATCCCCTAAACACCTTCACCTCCTTGTCCTTTGGTCACACCCTTCTGTACCCTATCCCCAAATCCATTCCTCAACCTTCTCCTTTGGGTCCAAAGGTAGACATCTAAGCATAACTAAAAAAGGAAAAACAGTCACACAGTCATGCAACCATAAGACTGTAATTACCACAAATGATAGCTTCCTATCCAAGCTTTTATGCCACTCAGCCATTCTGGGTCAGCTCCCCTTTCTATTTTTCCTGAGACACACAGAACCCTCCAGTCCCTGCTCAGTGCCTGTGCTCACACATGGCCTCACCTTCCACTCCACAGCCTCAGCCGGGCTCTGAGTAATGCAGCCCTCCAAACCCACAGGCTCTCTCCAGCCACCTGCTGCTCTCCTCTTCTTCTACCTCTGTAGAGTAACTCCAGCCACCCACAGGTGCACAGAGATTTTGTTCCCTTGTTTATATCTGTTCAGGCCTCTACATTTGACTTCTCATTCTGACAACTCCTTCTCCTCAGCTTGTAAGTGTACTTGAACTTCTTTTGTGTTTGTAAATTCTCCCTTGGGCCTATGTCACCTCCAGCAACCACTCAACTCTCCTCTTTTTGTTTCAAATGAGTAATGCACACCCCCCACTCTGCATCTCCAACTCTTTCTTTAATCACTGCTATCTGTCTTTCTCCCTATGCTCTGTACAAGTGTCCTGGCCAATGTCCCCCAGGATATAGCTGGCAAATCCAGTGGACTTGTATCAGCCTTTATCACAGCTGTTTCTCTGTAGACTGTTACCTGGTCACTTCTCCCTCCACTTTAGAAATCTCTCTTCATAGACTCTGGTGACACCAGGGAATACTCCTTTTGCTCCCTGATTATTTCTCCTTTTTCTTCTGTGCAGTATCATTTTCCTCCTCTTGCTTTTAAATGTTGTTCGTATGCCTAGGTTGGCCTAGGTTGCACCACTGGGACAGAGACTGTGCCTGGTTTCTTAACCACTACTATCCCAGTGCTTAGACACTCTGCACACATGAAGTCCCTCCACATACAACTGCTGGATGACTGGCTGAATACTGGAAACACTGTAATGATCAAAGCATCATCTCCACCCTCAAGAAGCTTGAGCTTTAATGAGAAAAACAATCAGGTAAGCAGAAAATGATTGTAAAGCATGGTAAGAATGATGATACAAGAGCTGCAGAGACAGATACAGGCCATGCCTAATTCCTTCAGCACCCGATTTTCTCACTTTCCTCAGACTCATTATGATCAATATTGAACCATGACATTGCTGTAAGCATCACCAAAAATGTTACTCAGTTTGCATTCTCCATCTTGGGATAGTACTATAACCTGCCTGGTGAGCAAGGTAAAGTTGTAGCAGTCACTCTTGATGCCTCCTTTTCTCTAACCCCTCATATTCAAACAGTGGCCTTGCTAGGTTGTTTCACCTTCTTGAGACTTGGAAATTTTCTCTCCCCATCACCATGACCATCTTACCTTTGTTATGACAACAATATCCCACTATGTTCTTTACCTCTAGTCTCTCTCTACTCTAGTACATTTTCTGCACTTCCAAAAGTGAAGAGGATCATGTCACACTCCTTAAAAACCTTCACTGACTCTTGGTAATGATAAAGAGCCAATGTTACAACCCAAATACCCAGGCAGAGCCCCTAACGATGCAACCCTGGGCTTTCCAGTCTCATGTCTCATAGCTTCTGCCCCATTTTCCATCATCCCATACTCTGGAGGCCAGTACCCCTGAACTACCTGCATGAGCTGAAAGCATACACTACATTCCATCACTCTTGCTTTTGCACAAGCCATTGTGTAAAACTTCCTTTACCCTAAATCCTAAATATTCTGCATGAGTTAAGATGTAATCCATGTAACAACTACTATTTCTCCATCTTACAGGTAAAAAGAAGCATTAAGTGATGGACTGGCTAATATGTTGTGGCACTGGGATTTGAATCCCAGTCTAGCAGCTGCAAATGCTATCATGCTGCCTGACTTCAGCACTGTGACCCTCCATGAGTGACCTCTGATCCATCCTTCAGTGCCCAACTCATAAACCACTTTCTCTGCTCCCCCAGAATAAGCCTCTCATTACCTTCCAAACATCATCACTGTGCCCTGATCACAGCCCTGTCACTACTTGTCACACTGTGTTGTACCCATCTGAAAACATTAGCCAAAAGTACAGCAATCAAGTTGCACATAAGAATTCCCCTGGACTGAAGAACTCCCCACATTTACTTCTTGAGCATCCCTTTCCTTCATCTGTACCTCATTTTTGTCTCTGGCTATCAATTTACAAGCTCTCCCTCAGCCTCAGCTCCTTACCTGTATTAATCCTTCAGTTTGACTCATTGTTTATCTACTTTGCCAAAGCTACCTCTCCATGCTAGAGTTCCTGAGTGCTCCCTCCTGTGACTGATAACCTGCTAATGAAGCCCCTTCTGTATGAACCTAGAGTGAGACCACCAGGGCAGTCCTTACTCAGCAGACCTGATCCCAACTTCATTTTGATCAGGCCGTGCTTTTTTTTTTATTTTAAAGATAATAAAATCCAACAAAACAAAACAGAATAAATTGAATCAAAACAAAGCAGTGAAGTTGTCACAGAACTTCAAAGTAGGATAATAGGAAAACAACAATGGTTACCATAGTGTATCTTGTTATCTTCACAAGATTTGTCCATCCCATCAGATATAGCAAAATCAAACCAAAACAAAACAGAATAAAACCAATCAAAGCAGTATATTGAATAAAGCAAAACAATCAGAACAACAACAACAAAAAAAAACAGTGAGAACAATATTGGATTTCAAAAACAAGATAGAAGGAAATCCTCCATAGTTGCTATATTGCGTAATGTTATCCACCCTAGAGATGCTTAAACCGAAGGCCCCAGGACTGCAAAGTCAAACACACAATATAAACATTCAGTTGCTTTTGTACCTCAGTTGCTATCAGCTCAGCCCGTTGCTTAGTGGGGATGGGAGGGGCACAGGGATGCGGGGGGTGTCTGGTGATTCTCAGTCCATGCACGGGTGAGCTCACGGGAGGCGCTGACTTTTCCTAGGCCCCACATGGCCCGCCAGTTCATGCTTATTTGGTTTATTTCTCTTCCACAGTTTCACTCAAACTACCTCACGGATAAGGAGTCACTGAAAGACTAAATGTCTTATATAAATTGAGGAAAAACTGAACAACTTAGTTCAGGAAAAACAAGAATATACATTAAATAAGGGACTCCTCATTCATAGCTCCCCTACTTATACAACCGAGCTAATGACCAATTCATCTCTTTCATTTCCAGTTAGCAACTGGCTTAGTTCCCCTTTATTCCATGTATTTCTTCTAAATTTCCTAGCTTCCATTTATGGTGTCTTGGTGTCTTCTTGTGGGTTCTCTTTATTCAAATACTCAGTTCAGATCTTCTAAATGCTAATTCTCTACATGTTTCAGCTTCCCAACAGCAAGAGACTGATTGACCCCAGCTCATCTCTCCATGTCATGTCACATATAAACATCCACTACTGCTCACCCTATGCATGGACAGTCTGAATTGAGAGCTAGCCTCAATGCATGCAGATGTGACAAAAGGCACAAGGTCAAATCACGGAAAATGTGGCCACCAGAGGAGCCCCTTCAACAGAGGCCATAAGTGAAATGTTTTCTCTTTAGAAGTAGTAGGGCTTACAAGGTTTTATGACTGAGTCTAGAGAAATTGAAAGTAATAATTCTTTAGTATATCTGATTATAGATTTTTCTGAGAATCAGATGGAAGATATGGAGCATCCCCCCCAGAGGGGGGATTTTTATATATAGAAAATTCCACGTATAAAACTAGGGTATTAAAGAATGCTAGCAGCTATCTGCGGGCTGCTCTCTCACAACCAAGATAGGTCTAAACTCCATCTACAGACTTCCTAGAAAGCAAGTGCTACATCCCTCACTGACATTTGTATCTACAGTGACCAGGGCTGGGCTTGCCACATGGATTTCCAAAAGTCTAGCATGATGACACACACCTGTAATCCCAGCACTCTGGGAGCCTGAAACCTGAGGATTGCAAATTCAAGCCAAATCTAGGCAACTCAGCTACTTAATGAGATTTAAATAAATAAATAAAAGGACTGGGAAAGTAGCTCAGTATGAAGGCCTTCAGTTCAATCCCCAAACCACCAAAAAAAAAAAAAGTCCCAACTACACGTTGAATGAATAAACTGAAAAATTCATTCAGTTAATTAAGGTTACAGTGGTTATTCAGAGCCCATAGAAACTAAGAAGCCTGGGATTTTATATAAAGACCACTGTGTTTTCTTGTTTTATTTTGAAGTAAACCACTAATCAGGACTGCACCTTAGGAAAATGTGGGGGATTTTGTTTGTTTGTTTTTGTCTTTTTGAGACAGGGTCTCTATACGGAGCACCACACCCAGCAGGAAAATGTGATGGTTGTTTTGTTTTTGTTTTTGTTTTTTGTACCAGGATCAAATTCATGACCTGCCGGGCAGGCCCTCATGCCGCTGAGCTAAATTTTCAGCCCCGGGAAATGTGTTTTTAACTATCAGCAGAACAGACTGAAAGGCAAGAAAATAGTTAGAAAATAAGTGAAAAGAGGGAATGAAAATTAAACTAGAACAGTGGAAGCTACAATGGATCGCTTGGTATTTGATAAGAAGTGTGAGAAAGAAAACATTTAAGTCCCTAGCACAAAAACGGAGGAGGGCAGCGCCCCTGGCAGGGAAAGGGAAGCCAGAGAGAGACACACTGGTTTAGGGAAAAAGAAATATTTCTTAAGTTACTGATTCTGATGCACAGAGGGGGCTTTCAATTTCCCAAACAAGTGACAGAAAATGTGGGTCTGGAGAGGCTGAAGGCAGAGATAAGATTTGGCCCCATGTGCTCAGTGGGTGGAGAGGGCAAGAACAGATACCAGAAAGCCTGGCAGCCAGTACCTCCAGTCCCCGTCTACTCTGCAGGATTTGAAGCCTGTCTTTCAAAACCATCATTTTATCTGACAGTCACAAGAATCTTAGGAAAGGCAAACCTAAGAAGTTCACAGACAAAGAAATGGAACCCCAGAGGGCACAGTGAGGAGTCTTGTCAAAAAGTATTACAACAAAGCTATGGAACCAGGATTAGAGGCCAGAAGTTCTAGTTCTTAATGAAACTCCTGGGCCGGCAGGAGATTTAGCTCAGCAGCATAAGCGCCTACCTGCAAGTGCAAGGTTGTGAGCTTGATCCCTGGTACCAAAATAATAAAAATAAATAAGTAAAACTCCCAACTCCATTGAAAACCACAAAGACAAATGTCTTACTAGTACAGGTTGACTTTTAATTGCAGTTGCTGTTTTGGGTTTGAAGTTTTGCTTTTTGCTTTTCAGCTATTATCAGTTTAAAGTTTGAGGGAAAAGTGGCAATAATCCCTCGACAATAACCACCAATAATCCTGTGGCAGGCAATCCACCTGGCAATAATCACCACTGCTTATTAATGATCTTCAGTGTGGAGAAGGAGATAGCCCTCACTCCTGTCGACCTGCTCTGTGACTATTACCTACGCTGCTTTTACTCTCGTCCTTGTTTCTTGGTGTTTGTTTGTTTGTTTGTTTGTTTCTCCCTTTGGTACCAGGAATCAAATTCAGGCAGGCACTTGGCCACCGAGCTATCTGCTCAGCCCCCTCTTCCTTGTTTTTAAAAGGGACCTTTCTGCTCTTCCAACATGAATGTGCAGAGGGAGCACATACACTGTGTGACTGAAAATTTCAGCATTTAACTTTTTAAAATTTATTACAGTAAAAGACAGACTGTCATTAATCCCCCCCTCGAGCCCTCTCTCCACACACAGATATTTATCCGACCCTTCTTGCCACCTTCTGGAGCAGTTCTGGAAGGCCTCTTTCATAAATCTTTAAATTCAAAACGTTTACCTTTCATGATCAGTTTAGTTTTGAGGAAGAGCCAGAAGTCGCACAGTGCCAGATGCCAGATCCTGTGAATAAAATAGTGATGCACGTCTGTAATCCCAATACTCAGGAGGCTGAGTCAGGAGGATCACTGCAAATTCTAGGCCAGCCTAGGCTATATGTGTAAGTTCAAGCCAGCCTGCACTACACAGTGAGAAGTGAGACTGCGCCTAGAAAAGCAAGCAAGATGGATGAGATAGCTGTGGCGGCACAGTCCTGTAATCTCAGCACTCGGGAAGTGGATCCAAGAGGATCGCCATGAGTTCCAGGACAACCCGCACTCCCTAGCAAGGCCTTGTCTCAAAAAAAAAGATGAAGACATGCTATATTTTGTGAGTCTGCAGCGTTCACCATACTTTTGATCACACCTCATAAAGCTAATCAGGAGGCTGGATGCGGCATATGCCTGTAGTCCCAGCACTCCGCAGGTTGAGGCAGGAGGAAGGCAGTGAATTCGAGGCCAGCCGGGCTACAAAGTGACTTCGAGGCCAGCAGAACCATACAATGAAACCCTACCTAAAAGTAAAAAAATAAAAAATAAAATTAGGAAACAGATCTTCAAGCTCTAGTTCCGAAAATGGCAAGAACCATGAGTCAGGTGTGTTTGAAGCGAGGTGGAGCAGTGTCTGTGGGGCTAAAGGCAATGCGTCTTTTACCGCAGCGAATGTTTTTAAATTAAAGTTACCGAGTTACCCCCGGTACACAGAAAGACTGGGGTCCTACAGGCCCCGCAGATCCTTTTTGAAACTTTTAATACTGAGGTTTAAAGTCTTCAGTTCACAGGACAAAGAAAGAGGGTGTAAACGCGTTCCCCCGGCAGAGGACCGCGCTGTACGTGACTCTACAGGCCACGCTGTGCGCCCAGCTCAGCGGAGGAGGCGCCGGGCCCGCGGCGGGTGGGCAGGGTCAGGCCTGGGCCGGGCGGGGCGAACTGGGGCGGGGCGGGGCGGGGCCCTTAGGCCCGCGTAGGAGTCCGCTGCGCCACACCCCGCGCCGGCGCCCGCTGCACCGCGCTCCGCTCCTCTCCGCTCCTCTCCGCTCCTCTCCGCTCCTCTCCGCTGCACCGTGCCGCGCTGCGCTGCGCCTGGACCTGCTCGGTAAGCCCGGCTCCCAGCGCCCTTCCAGCCTGGGTGAAGCAGGGCGGCGCCGGGCGTCAGCGCGGATTCCTGGGTGGACGTGGCAGGAAACAGGTCGGGAAAAGGCAGTTAGAGGAGCGAGCACGCAGAGCAGCGGCCCTAAAATTGTACCTGTAGCCGCAGCCTGGGGCGGCCTCCGGCTCCCTTTGTAGCCTGCGCTAGGCAAGCGCAGCCGGGCGGGCGGCTCCCCTCGGTCCCCTCTGGACCCCTCGGTCCCCGCAGGCCCTCCGCGCACCCCAGCTGCGCGGGTGAAGGCCGGGGTCCAGGAGGAAGCCGAGCCGGGCTGGACCTCGGGGAGGCGCTACAGGTGGCCCTGTAAGACCAGGAAGAGAACTTTTCAAACTTGGACGCTTGAGTCCTAGGGGAAATCAGAGTTTCAGTAAGGCACAGGCAAGAGGCCAGGACTGAGCCGAAAGGAAGGGCCGCGGCCTCGGGGGAGCCAGGCCTCGCCCACCCCC
>PVLA01020233.1:0-10585 GCA_004027455.1 Hydrochoerus hydrochaeris
TTCCATCCGTGGTAAGCTTGCTCCAAAGCAGAAATGGCATGGTGAAAAACAGCTTCTCACCTAGTGGCAGACAAAAAGTCAGAAGGTATGTGTGTGAGAGGGACACAAGAATGAGAGTATAACCTTGCAGGTCATGCCCCTAGTGATGCACCTCTTTCAACCAGGTCCCACCTCTTAACAGCACAATCAGTTATGAATTTATTACTAGATTAATCCACTGATATGCATAGCACGCCCATGATACAATAAACATCCAAAAGTACAACACTAAAGACAAGACCTTTGGGGGACATTTTAGGTCTAAACCATAACAGAAGAAATAATCTGTGAAACCAGGCCAAACACAGCCAGGCATGGTGGCCCATGCCTGTAATTCCAGCACTCAGGAGGCTGAGGCAGGAAGATCACACTGAGTTCAAGGTCTACAAAGTGAGTTTAAGGCCAGAGTAAACTGTATAATAAAACCTGTCTCCAAAATGAAAGAAAAGAAAAAAAATAAAGAAAGAAGCAAAACACACAAGGCCAAACAGTACTCATTCACAACAGTGGTTCTAGACAGTTTTTCTACTCACTGGTTTTTAGTACCTGATCCAGTTTTTCTTCATCTCTCCCAGATGACATGCACTTCCGTTCACTTACCTTGTTTTAATGAAAAAGGTAGCACAGGTTCACCACCTAAAATTCCTACATCAGCAGTAAAAATGTTTTGTGAACTATGTTGCCCTGTTTTAGAGATCAATGCCTATGAAAAAAGCCATTAAAATAAATTAGTTTGTTTACAAGGTTGTAGGATTCATAATAAAACAGAAAATGTGATTCTATATACTAACATTAAAAATGAGACAATGAAATTTTATAAATATCTGTTATAATGGTTTCAAAAATGTAAAATGTTTTTAAAAAGTAAAATATTTAGAGATAAATCTGAGAAAAGAGGTGTAAGACTTGTTCACACAAAACAAAACAAAAAAATCCCAACACTGTTGGGAGAAATTAAAGAAGTCCAAGATAAATGGAGATGTATTATTTTTACCACACTCTTGATTCAAAAAAACGTAGAACATCAATTCTCCTCAAATTGATCTGGGGGAGAAATGCAATCCCAATGAAAATTACAAGAATTTATTTTGCAAATATTGACAAATCAATACTGAATAAAAGAGGAACTACAAAGAACTAGAAGAGCCCAAATATCTTTGCAAAGAATAAATCTGTAGAAACACTAGCTGACTTTAAAGACTTTAAAGTAAACAACCAAGTTGAAGTGTGTATTAATAGCTCCAAGATTTGCAAATATGTTAACAAAACAACAGTGAGTCTATTACACCAAACATACTGTCAGTTTATTTTAAATAACAGTAAAAACAAAACTTACTGAAGACAGAAACATCTTAAAAAATGATAGTGGAAAAAATATATGATAAATAGGTAGACAGGTGACATATACAGAAACAGATATACTATATACCATGAAGTGAACACTCATTGATACATTATCCACTATAGAAATATTAAATGTTCTGAGATACAAATTGAAAAACTGGATATTATCTAAATTAATTTTTTGAAATGTACTAAGAGAAAAAGATAACCTATGTAGGACAGAATCAGAAAAAATATTTATAAGTTTGTAAATATTTAATAAACAATTATATCTAGAAATTATAAAGAACTTTTCATTGGTAATAGGAAACAACTGAAAAAGGATTGAAGATAGAATAGTACAAGGACAGAAATTAATCACATGCAAAGATACTCTAAATCATTTCTCGTTTGGTTGGTTGGTTGGCTGGTTGTTTCTTTGAGGTGGGCTTTCACTGTGTAGACCACACTGCTCTCAAACCCATCATCCCTTGTCTCAGTCTCTCAATCATTGGCATTGCATGTGTGCATCACATACCTGGCTCTACATAGTTTTTAAAAAGTAAAATGCAAAGTAAATGCACAATGAAACATGAAGACAAGCAGTATTGATTTTTTTACTTTCTTTTTTCTTCTTTGAGAAAGTTTTGCTGTGTAGTTCCGGTTGGTCTTTAACTGGTAACCCTCCCGCCTCAGCCTCACAAATGCTGGTATTAGAGGAATATGCCACCAAGCTCAGTTATTTTTTTCCTATAATTTCCGATAACTGAAATCATCAATATCAAGGAAAATTACAATAATGAAGCCAAGTATGGTAGTACTAGCTTGTAATTACAGCACTCTTGGAGACCGGATCGCAATTTTGAGCCCAGACCATGTCAACTGAGCAACTTCACAAGATCCTGTCTCAAAATAAAAAAGGCCTAGGGATGTAACTCACTGAGAATGATCTGTGTTCAATTCTCAGATGCAATAAATAAATAAATAAATAAATAAATAAATGTGTCCAATCATGGAATCATTTGTATAAAATTCTATAGGAATAAAAACAGCAAATGCTGAACATGCAGAACTACAAAAGAACAATAAATAAAGGTAAATCAAGAATAAAATTCCTAAAGCAAAGTGAAAAGAACATACCTGAGCAATATATCTCCAACCCGCAAAAAGAAATCCCAAATTGGCAAATGCAAAATCACATCTGCACACATGGGTGATTACAATCTTCCAAATACATACAAGATTAGAGAACAAATGTCAAGGCATCATTTTCAGAGTCCAACTCCTATCCAGTACCCAGGGAAATCCTAAGGGTACAGAAAAGAATACGGCAAACATAAGTAGACACACATAATACATCAATAAATGTGTATTTAAAGAGAAATTAGAGAAATTCCACTAGAAAATAGAGTAATTTCTTCTTTTTTCTGAGAGCTTTTTTTCTTTTTTTTGAGGCAGGGTCTCACTATGTAGTGCAGGATGGCTCTGAACTCAACTGCATAGCTCATGATGGCCTCAAACTCATGACGAACATCCTCCATCAGCCTCCCAAGGGCTACAATTACAGGAGTGTGGCACCATGCCTGATCTGAAAGCTAAATTTGTATGAAAGCTCAGGTGAAAGGAACTAAGTGGTGTTTGGAAATAAACAGCAAAATTGACAACTACCACTTACCAACTTAATATCCTGTTGTGATTTAAATACCAGAGACATCAACATATATGAAACTTCTCAAAAGAGAAGTGCATAATACATCAAGTGATTTCTATGAATCACTCCAGGCCTGCTGTATTCCCCAGGACTTTCCATCTTAACAACTTTAATCTTCAGTTTTTTCTGCTGGTCCTTCCTTGAGGGACCTAGCTTAAAATAAAATACCTGGAAAAAAGAAAAGCCTAGGTGATATATCTGCAGTTCCCGAAGTCTGAGAAGTAAAGCCTCTCATGAGTACATAACAAAATATAAACAAATACAATATAAAGAAATGTTAGCATTTTACACAAAGCATACTCAAAATACTTAAAATACATGAAGAGTCTGAAATTTTCTGGCTGCCACAAGAACTGCTAGCAACAGAATGGCATCAGAAAAGCTAACAAAAAAGGGAAAATTCAGTTTCTAGCAAGAGAAATGGCCTTTAATGCCTGAGAGGAAGAAAGGTAAAAGAAAGGGTGAGCCATGGACCTAACATACATCTTATTCCAAGATACCCAGACCATTTCTGCACAAACGTATGTCAATTCTTGATAATCTGGCCTTGAGGCCATCACATACTAGGTCTGGATTCTCTAGATGCCATTAAGAATCCTCTGGAAGACGATGTCTGGGAGTTCTTCCGTGTGTGTGCACACTCACACCGCCTATGTTGCGAGCCAGAGTATGTGGTTGCAAATGTTGTGCATTACTGCACTCAAAAAAGTGTCACACATATTTTAATTTACCTGAATGGCACCTTTTTGAGTGGAGCACCGCACAAAGCCTAACTACACATGGTAGCTTTTCTCCAATGCTCCTCAGCCACACTTTCTTCCAAGGATAGTCCCAGATACTTCCAGTTTGGTCCTTCCAGATTGAACCCGCAAATTTACACAAAGGATCTGTGAAGTAAGAACCTCCATTGCCCCTCCTTCTATCATCCCTTCCTGCAGTTAATGTCCCCTTACTGCTACATGCTTGATTTTCAGGTTTGCATGCTGAGAAAATACTTTTCTTCCTTCATCTCTCACTTGGATCAGACTGGTCCTCATCTGTATCAATCTAATGAATTTCAAATCATTAGAAGTGATGCTGAATATATTATTTGCTTTCCTCCTCTCACCATATACTTTTCATTCTGAAATCTAAATGCCAACACCAAGGCCCACTGTGAAAGGCAAATTCAAACATGGTCCCCAAGATAAGCCCCATGCACATATCAGACACAATCATCTTCCCTTTACATGTGAGAAATACCCATAAACTACAGAGGATATCATTCCAAGATTATATTGTATTTTCTAGACAAAGGGATGTTCCAGATTTAGTTAGGATCACTAATCTTTTGAACTTAATTTCATGAAAAAGTAGATTATCTTGGATGAAATGGACGTAATAAGGTAAACTCTGGAAAGAAGAGATAGAGGCCAGAGTCAATAACACAGCCTTGAAGGGCCAAAGTGCCATGTTCTAGACAGGACCATAAGGCAAAGAATGGCAAGTTGCATCTTGCAGCTTAGATGATCAGTTTTTTAGCTACAGGAACTAAATTTCAAAAGTTTTTGAAGAGGTTTTTGAGTGCCTCTTATGTCACCACATTGTCAATTAAGACTTGCATTTCAGACCTCAGACACATATAGCAGAAAACTCAGCCTTGTTAGATCAAGGACTCAGCTAACATCTATACAGACTCCTGACTCATGGTGACTGTGAGATGATAAATGTGCAATGTTTTAAACTACTTGAATTTGGAGTAATTTGTTATGCAGCAATCACAAATTAACACATCTTCATGTAAGAGGCACATGTGCCTATTTAGCTTATAAGTAGGCAGATAGCAAGGGACAGGGCCTATGACAGAGTTAGCTGGTTACAAAGAAAATAGCATATACGTGGAGGTAAGAGTCAATTCAAGACATACAGATAATTCAGCTTAAACATGTAAAAGCAGATATAGGAAAAATGATAAAGACGTAAAACAAGAACAGGCAATAGGACTTAAACTAGGAAAGGTATTCTTCAGGCAAAACAGATTGTAACCCTCCCCACATCTAGGGCTGAGTTTCAAGAAATTTAAAAATGAAGAATAACTGGTTTCTAAATAAACTCAGTTTCCTTTAAACTGCGTGCTGAGTAACTGGTTTAGAGACCCTGAGTTTCAACTAGTTATTTTAAACTCAGAACTATGGGTAAAAGGTGACCATGGATCAACAAAATGTATCCCTACGCTCTTCTTACGCAAAAAAGACCTAGACAAAGAGATCCACCCCAAATCCACTTTTGGGACCCCTCCCAACCAGATGCATTTTTCTGCTACTTGCAATAAACTTCCCCCTTTTAGTCTGGGATTTCATTAGTTAGCTATGTGAGGCCAAGGGCTCAGTTTTACAGCCTATATGGAGTTGGCTGTTTCATTTATTTACAGTTCCATACTTTATTAACAAACCACACCAAACAAAAGCATAAAAACACAAGAGAAGAAAGAGCAGTCCACAATCACCAAGATTTGAAGAATAAACTCCCTTCTTGAGTGGCTGCAGAAAGAGACCTCTTCTTTCCCTAGAGAGCAAAACATGACAAGTTTAGTGAGATTAATTTCTGAGAGAAAAAAGGTTTTCACCCTGTATGTGCCTTGTTCCTTGCATCAATGCTGGAGTTATCATCCTCTTATCAGAGTTCTGGTTGTAGAGATGATCTATTTAAAAATTGTCCACTCTGATCCAGACAATTCCATGTGTTTGACTTTCTGCCTTGAATAACCTCAAAAATCATCAAGGAAGTAGTCAAACACATTCTCTAAGAACAGGAAAATGAAATTGTAGAAACTTGTGGGTGTGGAAGTAGGGAATGTGGAAAAATGCACAACTGTATAATGTACCCTCTCTGAGAAGAATTTTAAGAAGTCAGGCACAATGAAATTGGATTTCTGTCTTGCAGAATGCAAGGTTCTATCTGATCCTCACTAACCTAAAAGTATCACCTCTACAACTAACAAAATTGTAATAAGTTCCATATTATCCATAAAAAGAGAAATCTCAAAATATCTATGCTTCCCAATCTTCTTTGACCCCCATTTGCGATAATAGCTCCTTGAATTTTCTTCTCAATACAAATATTAACATAAAACAAAGCAGATATATTTTCTGGGCAACATATTCTGGCCCGTCCTAACTGCCAGAAGCTCTTCCTACTCCCCATTCCTTTTTCCAACAAATCTTCCTACTGTAGAAAGAAAAGAGAAACAGGAAAGAAGAAAGAAAGAAAGAAAGAAAGAAAGAAAGAAAGAAAGAAAGAAAGAAAGAAAGAGAAAGAAAGAAGAAAGAGAGACAAAGAAAGAAGGAAAGAAAGAAAGAAAGAAAGAAAGAAAGAAAGAAAGAAAGAGGGGGGGAGGAAGGGACAGCGGGAAATTTTCTAATTAGCTACAAACATAACAAGGCTAAAGGAGTTAGTAGGCAGAGAATTTGACATAATTCTCTGTTACTTATTCCTGTCCATGTTCTTTCCTCTACATGTAACTGATTTGTTTATCTAATTAACCACAAATATTGACAGGCATATTGCAAGACAACAAGGCAGAAACTGTGGATTTGTCATTATCCACCATACTAGTAGTACATAAGAAATTTACTTTTTTATTATTCATTTTTGTTTGTTTGTGACAGGGTCTCACTATATAGTGCAGGCTGGCTTTGAACTCACTTAATGTAGTCCAGATTGGCTTCAAACTCACAGAGCTCTTCCTGACTCAGCCTCCTGAGTGTTGCGATTACAAGCATGTGCCAACACACCTGGTCTCATTTACTCTGAACTATCTTCCATTACCTATACCTTATACCATTTAAATAGTTACAAGTTGTATTGCTTAGACAATAAAACGAAATAAAAATGTCTACACATGTTTAGATGCCATTTTTTGAATCTTCAGTCACTGAATCAAAGAAAACAAAACCTTTGGATATGGAAGGTCAACAGTATGCTTCTACTATTTCCACCATACACAAAGGCTCAACTTCAACGAGAAGTTGGCAGAGAAACAGAAGGCGACACTCCAGGCCCCAATGAAGGCTAAACACCCTGATGGCAAGTGCCTGTCACTGATGAAGCACATTCTACAGGGGAGGACACGAGAGTTTTCTTGGAACCCATGAGCCTCGTGCTTACTTTATTATTCAAACTCCACAGGAGGAACTATAGACCCGGATCCCGTGACCAACACATCCCAGTATAAGGTTTATACTCAAAAGAAACTACAGACAGTGGTGTCTGAGCAATCTTCTCTTCCCTAGGACACAATACCAGACACAGACAATGGCAACTAAGAGGAGGCGGGGACCACGTGTTTCCACTCACGGTAATGGGCGCGCCACTGCAGGACCGCAGGACCGCAGGACCGCAGGAGCCACTGCAGGACCTCAGGAGGCACCACAGAACTGCAGGACCACAGGACCACAGGACCACAGGAGCCACGACAGGACCACAGGAAAGCAGAACTGCAGGTCCTTGCTGCCAGCGCGGTGTCTGCAGGAGAACTACTGTCAAAATGGCGGGGGGGGGGCACAATGGGCGGGGCTGGGGAAAGACAATCGGTTAGGCCACACCCACAATAACTCCCTCCAATCAGGCCCCACCACCTAATAGCCAATCAGCTGTAAGCTTCTATAATCCACCAACTTCCAAAAGCCCGACCTATGAGCAGGTGATGCTTTGAAGGCCGTCTAGATCTAAAACAAAAATACTGGATTCAGGACATTAAACTTTTTTTAACTCTTTTCTCATTAGTAAAACAGCTCCTCCTTCACAGGTAGCCCAAAATGATTAACTGAGTTCATATGTGTTATGACCTTAGAAATGTTCCTGGCACATAATAAGCATGACGTGAAGGATATGAATAATAGTGTACACATGTGTTTTGTCGGTTTTTGTTGTTAAACTATCCCAGGTCAACGCGTTTTCTTGGACAAGTCAATCGGCAATTTTTGACTCAGTTATCTGATATGTGATACTAAGGTTGCTATGGACAAAATATCTATGCAGGTTTAAATGTTACAAAATCTATGCAGAATTTCTATGTTGAAACAAGGAAAAGATGATGAAAGAAACCGAAGAAAATCTATGTTTACATTTTAGAATAACTTAATATTGTCTAACTGCTATTCATAGCAGGTCAACAACAGCCTAACTGACCTTGCATGCCTTTGATGAGTGTCAAACACTGCAAAAATTAATGTCTTCTGAAATGTAATAAGTTTTAGAGGCTAGCTGCCTATACATCTAAGGAAATTCTAGTGACCGTGGCATAACTGTAAAAGTTCATCCTTCTAGGGGAGGGTGCTGACATGGCTGAAGCTTTCTACAAAATCTTCTGACCATTCATTTTACCTATGTTCACCTACAGCAATAGTCTTGTTTGTCCAATATTGTACAGTGCTTACTCCTTACTGTCTTGAACAAACTGCTTTTCCTTCCTTTGTTTTCTTTTCTTTTCTTTTCTTTTCTTTTCTTTTCTTTTCTTTTTTCCTTCCTTCTTTCCTTTTTACTGGGAATTTAACCCAGGCCCTTCACCTAAGCTTACGGCCCCAACACTTGTTTTTTCTTTTAATTTTGAGATGGTCTCATTAAGGCACTAAATTGCCCATAGGAGCTGGGCTCGTTTTGCAATCCTCCTGCCTCAGCCTCCCAGAGCACTGGGATTGCAAGTGTGCACCACCACGACCAGCTAGTTTTTTATTCTATTACAGGTACAAACTTTTCCTTAACCTATCTAGTTGTATAGCAACGTACTATAAAAGAGCGCAACTAAACAATTGTGAGACTATAGGAAAAAAACGACAGCTGCAACAAAATGAAAAAAAATAGATTAATTGGGAAAATCAAAGATGTGAACTTCTTTTCAAATACTCAAATGCATTTTGCATATAAGTTAATAACCCAAACTTCAAAATACGCGAAGCTGCTTTCTAAGTCATGGTGAGATATGAGGTGAGAAATCGGTGTGAGCAATAGGCATACTCTCAGGGCGAGGCCAGAGACTATCTGGATAGTCAGGGCAGGAGAGACGGAAGAGGAGAGGGAGCGGAAGTAGAGAGTCGGAGGAAAGGATAGAGAGGAAACGGGCAAAGGGAGAACAGGAAAGAGAGGAGAGAGAAAAGATAGAGGGTGGGGAGAGAGAAAGGAAATCAGACAAGAAAAGAGACGGAAGGATGAGTGAAAGGGAAGGAAGGGAAGAAAAAGAGGACGCAGACCCGAGGGAAGAAGAGGTGGAGCAAGGGGAGCTGACTGGGCAGAGAGAAGAGGAAGAGAGCAAGCCCAGGGGAGGAGGGGAGAGGAGAGGGCAAGAGGGAAAAAGGACAGAGGAATGAGGAGAAAAGAGACAGAGAGTGGGGCCAGCAGGAAAATGTTGCTGTGAGCAACAGAAGCAGGAAGAAGAAGGAGACAGTGAGAAGATCCATTGGTTTGCACTTAACCCAGCAGCAATGTTATGTGAATGAGGAAAGTCCAGCGGTACTCAGCATAAAGCTGCGATTAATAACAAGCCATTTCTGACAGCTGACGGAGAAAGGGAAGAAACACGTACCTGCCTTTGTATTTTTGGTATCACCAGCAGTGATTAATTAAAATGCTCAGTTTGGTCATTCGGAAGGGGGAATGTAAAATTGGTGTGGACAGAGTAAAACAGAGACACCAATAGATAGGGGATGGGAGTGGAGATGGGGCCGGGGGGGAAGAAAAGAGAGATAAAGTGGAGGTAAGAACAAGAGAAGGAGGTGGAAAAAGAGGCAAACCGGAATTGTCCCAAATCTTGAATTTTAAACATCAAAATGATTTCTATAAATGTAACCCAGAAGCTTGCCTAAGGTACACTGCCAGCATATACTCTTTCAGTGTGGAAAACTATGCAGAGCTAGAACCGGAAGAACCAGGCTACTATTATTGAGTAGCACCCGATAATGTAGGAAGGAATGTTTTGGTTCACATATCTTTGCTTATTTATCTTGTATTTGTCATAAGGAAGCACTAGCTAAATCCTTATCAAATGCCGAGAACACGTCCTAACACACATTCACTCACCAGGCTCGCTAAGCAAGGTTTCCTCATCACAATGTGAAGGAGCGTGGGGAAGGAGGCAGGTGGAGGGAAGGGGAGCAAAGGAGGAAGAAAGGGCGAGCATCCTAGGGGAAAGGTCTATAGGGGCTGGGGATTTAGCTCAGCGGCATAAGCGCCTGTCAAGCAAGCACATGGTCATGAGTTCGATCCCTGGTACCAATAAAAAAAAAGAAAAAAAGACCCGAGAGAAGGGGTGAGGAGAGATAGGAGAGGCTGGGCAGGGAAGGGAGACTGGAAGGAACCGGTGCAGAAAGCAGGGGCAGAGGAGAGGAAGGAGAGAGGAGAGATGTTGAGAGAAGAGAAAAGGATGGGGAAGTAGAGTAGAAGGGAGGCCAGGGAAGGGGAGAGGATGGGGAGGGAGCTGGCAGGACTGGGGGGTTAAGAGAGGAGGGAAGGGGTGGGGAGGGAAGGGAAGGGGGGGGG
>PVLA01020234.1:0-10639 GCA_004027455.1 Hydrochoerus hydrochaeris
TAAAAATCTGGAGAGGTATGTATCATCAATGTCAAGAAACCATATTACTTTTGGGAATGAAATTCATAATTGTAGAATAAAGAATATTAGGAAAGCAATGCCTTTCCAAGCTTTACTATTTGCTTCCAATCTTTGATTTGTTGTGCTAGTATTGTCTTAGAAATGTGAAGGAAAGAATTTTTAGAAGAAAAAGTTACATTGTTATTTAGTGCTATACATTATTTGTGTCCTTGATAGTTTATTTTGAAAGTTTTATATCATCTGGGAGTAAACAGTTGTACCTCTGTTAATTCATAAAATGCTACATATATTTGTGAGATTAGTTTATCTTTATGTTAGTCTTGTCATGAAAAGTAATCTTTTTGCTTGTTTTTTAGTTTCAGAAATATAAAATGGAGGCAATATCTGGTGGATGTAGAAGAAAAAAGCTGAAACTATGAATATGTATGTATTTCAAGCTAACTTCAAACCAGTGATTCTATAACTTGTGGTTCTTCATATATAAGAGTCACCATAAAATGCTGAGTCATTAATTTATTGAAAGACATCAGGTTCATCTGTTTACTGAGCTAGAAATATAGTATGTAGTTTTAATTTTTTAATTACAACAACTGTGCATAAATATTTTAACATTAACACTTGAAGTAATAAAATAGGCTTCACTTAATAAGAAAAATTTCTTTTGATTTATTTTTCTACTATCTAGAATCTCCATTTCTGAAAATTTTGACTTGTTATCAGCTATCATTTCTATACTTGCAGGGCTTATAAACAAGCAAAGAAGAAAAAGTTGCAAATAATATTTTCCCCTTCAGTGTTTATTAGCTGTGCAATTGTTTAAATTTACTTGACCTTTGCAGAAATTTGGATATTGTCTGTACTGTTTTTTTGTTTGTTTGTTCATTTTTTATTGGCTTTTTGAGTCAAGGTCTTGCTATGAGTTTAGGCTGGCCTTGAACTCACTTTGTAGCCCAGGATGGTCTCAAACTCCAACAATCCTCCTGCTTTAGGCTCCTGAGTGCTGAGATTATAGGCATGCACAACTATGCCTCATTTTAGAATTTTTAAATCCCAGCTGGAAAGATTATGTAAACTGAGTTGTCCTTGATTATGGTAGAATAAAGGAAAAGGCAAGACAAAATATAACTAATTTATATGCACATTTCTGTTATACTTTCTGTTTCTATGGTTGGGTCTGAAATGAGCATGCCATGTTCCATTGGAAGAATGGCTTTTTATTAGTGTACCCGAAGACATGTAATATCTTCTGATTGTTTAAGGTGTTGTGCCATTTTGTAAAAGAAATTTTTTAAGTATGTGGCAAATATTTTGACAGATGACTTACTGAAGCAGCCACAATTTAAAAGCACAGTGAGAAAAATAAAGCAGTGTTTTTATTATAGGAAGATGAAGGAAAATAAGGTGTGAATTTGTCACATTGTTAAAATTGGAAACAACTTGTATTCCTTTACCATTTTATATTATTTATGAGTTACAGAGTAAAGGAAAAGTTTATTGTATTGTATTGAAATAATTTCTAGATGTTAGCTGCAACAATGAATGTAATTCCAGTTCTAACTTTATGTGGAACAGACATAATCAGAATCACTGAAGCAGAAATAATCCAGTTTCAGTGTCAACATTTGAATCCTACCAGAGGCCTTTGTGTGGTACACATAAAGATTTATATGTGAAAATTGGATTCATAAACAGTTGTCCATTTTTTTCTAAGGGGATAAGATAAATGAGCATTATGAATAGATATAATCTTATAATCTTTAAACTGGTCTTTCTACCCATTTAATTATTTTCTCATTTAATTTTTCAAGTTTTCCTTTTGTGTATTATCTATTTGATTACTTTCTCTCAAATTTCTGTTAGGTTTAATCTACTGGTATGTACAATAATTGAAAATTCTGATTTTACAACATTAACTGTGCAGTTTTCCTGAATGTGGGATTGCTACTGTTAATATCAAAGAAGACTGTCTTTTTGGTAAGTTGTAGATTAATGTGAATTTATTGCATGCTTCCTGCAAAATTTTTATGCAATGCTAGATTCTTAAATAATAAAGCTGTAACTTCATCTTGGAAAAAATGATTGAAACAATTATTTAGAAATCAAACAGGACTTCATGGAGGTCACCTAAAAGTGATGTGTTTCAGAAGAGAAATTGGAAGAAAGTACTTGGTAGAAATGGAAGCCAACCCAGGGACACTGCTAGTTCTTGAGAGTTTGAAGAGTTCTATAAGAATAAAAGAAGTGCAATATAAAGAGAAAATGACTTGAGCAAAGCAGGCAGGTGCTCAATTTTGCTAATGCTGGAGATATTTGCATTTCAGGAGTCAAATTAGACATCATGATGTATGTTCATCTAGCATAAAGTAAAGCTCCATTTTTATTTATTACTAATTGAGGGGAAAGAAAGGGGATAAAGTCAAACTGTTTATCTATCAGAAAAGAAATACTGGTAGTAAAGATAGGTTCAAAATTGTATGCTGCTCAAAGATGGTAGACTGAAACCAACCTAGAAGAAGCAGTCTGTACATGGGTGACCAAGGTCCCAGCAGTTCCTTACACAGAATATTATACTTAGTCCCTGAGGAAGGGCTTATATATTCTTTCTGTTAGGAAACTAATATTCTTCACACAGATGAAATGCAGTTGTCATATCATGCTGCTTTACAATGTTAAAACATGAATCCTCTCCTCAAAAAGATGAAGACATTTCCAAATACATTTTTCACTTAGGGCATTTCAAATAGTGGATTTAAAATCTGTTTAATTTTACATCAATGCTTTAAGTACACTGGTAAGTTGTATTAAAGAAAATGGTAACAACTACTGATAACAAAAAGTGAACTGATTGATATTAGTATGTGACACAAAAACACTTAATGTGCCAATTTCCTGCTATGCTTCACTTAACTTCTCAAATAGAAGTTGCTGCTTATATATTTTTAAAATTATATATATATATATATATATATATATATATATATATATATATATATATATATAGTTTGCCTTTATGGATCTGCATTCCTTAGTTCTCATGTAATAATATTTTAAGAAATATTTACAACTCATATCCTAAGAAATATACTTCTCTTAATTCTTGAAAACTTTCTTTTCCAATTTAGTATTTCTGTGTAGGAATGAATTGAGTAGATGGGCACAGGTTGTAGGAGTTTGAGGAGGTTGAATTGAATGCAAAGTAATGCACTCTTTTTAAGCATAGAACATGGTTGTTGTTTCTGGTGACCATTTGAAAGGAAGGAGTAGTCAGCTTCTATGGACCTAAAATAATGTGTGGCCTCCATACAGATTTGAGCAGGATCATTGCCTAAGGGTTGGCAGTCAAGGATCACTGATGAAATTTGACAGCAGAAGCAATTGCGTAGCATTTTACTGTCATGTGTGTTTTTCTCTTTCTTAAAATTACTTTGTTGGCTTAAACTCAGAAAGCACTGAAATTTCACTAAAAAGTCTCATCCTGTGTCTGCTGTATTTTGAAAACTGAAATCATAATAATCCTCTCTGGGACTATAGCAATACACCCTAGAACCCTCACCTGGGATCTTAAAAGAAATGCAGAATCTCAAGATCCTCAAAGGTGAAAATTATGCACAATAAAATTTTAAATCCTTTAAAATAATTTGCCAAAGCAAAATGAAACCTCGATAGCTATTTTGCAGATGGTATCTCAGACTAATATGATGTGATCAAGATAGTTTTTAAGGGGAGGGCTGTGCTGGGATTCCAATAATGTCTCAATGGTACTACAAATATAATTTTTTGGATTGTGAGGAACACTAGAACATGGGTTACAATACTTGGATAACTGTACTCAACATTTGGTATTACAAAATAATTATGACAGAATAATGAAGGACCTTGTACTATAAGTTGGGGACAGGCAGGAAATTCAGGGGACTCAGAAGTACACCTAACTTAAACCTTTCTCAATAGAGTAGGGTTGAGAGTCAGGCAGATAAGCCATGGTCTTTCTTCCTGGTGACTTTTCTGCTACTGTGGAGCTTTTTTGCTCACATGGTCATCACTAATTAGCTGCCTTTTACTTCCATCTTTGTCATGTTGGCAATGAGCTGATGACTACTGTGCTTATCTTCATTAACCCTCTCTGTCACTGTGTGTTCTGTGAATCCTTGAATGTCTGAAAATATACACATGTCCTGGTGTGTGCATTTCTTTTAGAATTTGGTATTTATTTCAATAGCTTACTCCATTATGAAGTTCTTATTCTTATGAGGAACCATTAATACAGTATTATATAAAATATTTGTTATTTTAAAAGAATATTTTAGAAAGTTTCTATATAAAACAAATTTTTCAACACTTTACCCTTTGGTTTATATAAATAATGTGTTGATTTATATAAAACTATAAAATGTAAATATATGCGTCTATATTTAGATATTCCCATAGACAGTAGGAAAAGTGGCATGATGTTGTCTTAGTTACTTTCTTTGTCTGTGCAGCACAGAACCCAATACACACAAGGAGGAAAAGTTTGTTAGGGCTCATGTATTAATCCATACTTCAATGACTCTGAAGAAGAAACAGGGGGCATGTCAGAGGAGAAGCTGCTTGCCTCATGGTTGCTAGAAGCAGATTGAAGGGAGGAGCCAGAGTGGGAGATGCATCCTTCCAGTGCCCCTAGTGATTTAGCTCTTCCAATCAGACCCAGCCTCCTAGTAGTAAGTCAGCTGTACCAACCCATAATCTAGTCAACTTTCAAGACCCCACCTATGAGCTAATAAGGATTTTGGGGAATATTTAAATACAAAATGTAACATTGCATACTAAAGTACTATTTTGCTATAAAGAACGATAAACTTGAGACATTCATAGGTAAATGAACCACAATGTTAAATGAAAATAATCAGACATATAAGTTTAAATATTACATGGTTTCCCTTGTAGGAGATAGTCAATATAAAAGACAGTAGAAAATAGGGAGGAGTTTTTCAAATAGAAAGGGAAACAAACTAGAGGGAGGGGAAAGAGAAAAAAGATGGAAAAATACAGATCGGCTGGCCCGCACTTCGCCAGACACATCAGGTAATCCCACCCAAGGCCTAGGCTGCAGCTGACTGCTTCTGCAGGCACACCCTTCCACCGGGAATATCAGGTAATTCTGCCCAAGGCTTTAGGCTGCCCCTGACTGCTTCTGCTGGCCTGCCCTTCCACCAGGAACATCTTGGAAGACCGCCCCAGTCCTAGGCTGCCCCTGACTGCTTCTGATGGCCTGCCTTTCCACCAGGAACATTGGGGAAGCCAGCCCCATGTCAAAAAATGCCCAGAACTGCTTCTGCTGGCCTGCACTTCCAACAGGAACATCAGCAAACCCCACCCCAGGCCTAGGCTGCCCCTGACTGCTTCATCTGGCCCACCCTTCCAGCAGGAACATCAGAACTCAGCAGGCTCCAGTCAGTGTAAAAAAACATGGAACTTTGTTCCCAGGTGGTGAACCTTGGACTACAGAAGATTAACTGTGTCAGTGTAGTGAGTGTGCCCCAATATACAGGTGTACAGTGGGTAAATAGGGCCAGTAGTAAAGCCTTCTCCAACTAATTATAAGACTTTGGTGAATCTGAAGAGTGTGGGTGACCCCATTCTATACACAGAAAACATCAGGCAGAGTGAAAATGGCAAAAAAAAAAATGCAGTCTCAAACATCTAGTCCACCAGAAGAAAGTACAGGAGATATTGAAATAGAGTACCCCAGAAATAACACAACAGGTATCTCTGAAAAGATAGCAAGTGAAATAAAAAAAAATCCATGAGGCTATAGAGGAAATCAAATTATAAGTACTCTCTCATTTAAAGACAGAAATAACAACTTTAGTAAAGGAGTTGTTGAGCACAGCTAAAGAAGAAATACAGAAAAAAGGAAAGGAGCATGGGAAATGGATTGAAACCTTGAATGAACTATATAGGAAACTTGCAGAATTCATGAAAGAAACTCAAAGAGACATCCAAGCAATAAAAAATTCTATTAAAAGCTTGCAAAACTGCTTAAATGAAGCTAAGGATGAGATTTCAGAGCCTGAGAACAGGATCATAATTAGTGATGATGAAAGGATAGAACATTCAAAAATAACAAAGCAGCATGAAGTGACAACTGAACAACTTCAAGATGATGCCAAGAGAAAAAATATAAGATTAAGAGGCATCAGTGAAGAGGCAGGAGTCAATGCAAATGATGTAGAAAAAATATTCTCAGAAGAAAAATTCCCAAACATGGAGAAAGAATCTCATATCCAGATAAGTGAGGCATATAGAATGCATAACAGTTACAATCAACATAAATCCACACCAAGACATGTAATAATTAAGATCTCAGACATACACCTTAAAAACAGAATACTAAAAGCTATTAGAGAAAAGAAACAACTCACCTATCAAGCAAAGCCTATTAGAATCACAGCAGACTTTTCAGCACAAACCCTTAAGTCAAGAAGAGCTTGGAGTGAGGTATTTCAAGTCCTGAAAGAAAACAATTTTCAACCCAGACTGATGTACCCAGCAAACTTTTCATTCAAATTTAATGGAGAAACAAGATACTTCCATCACAAAGAACAATGGAAGAAATTCACATCCACAAAACCAACCCAAGAAAGAGCACTGAAAGGCATACTACACAGAGATAAAAATGACCACAATTCCCAGAATAACAACAGAAAGAAAGCACCAAGTAGGAAAAGCAATTAAATAAGGAGAAAAGCAGAAAGCAAACAACGGGAACATAAGATGGCAAAGTCAAGCCAGTACATATCAGTGATATCCATAAATGTAAATGGTCTCAATTCACCTATAAAAAGAAAGATATTGACAGAATGGGTCAATAAACATGATCCTATAGTATATGCCAAGACAAAAAATATAATATTAATACGCATCAGTGAAGAGGCAGGAGTCAATTTATATGACATAGCCAAGCAACACATCTGAGACCCTGATTCCAGCCTCAAGCTCTGAGCAAGCACTCTGATGGAATCCCAGTGCATGGAAAGGGACTTTAAGCCTGCCCCCAGGTGGTAAGAACACATGCTACATCCAAGACCACCCTGGGGTACACACAGGGATGGGGGCCAATTTGGGCCATGCCCAGTGAATGCCAAGCAGCAAGCAGGATGCAGATTCCAGCCTTGGGTCCTGACCAAATGCTCTGGCAGTATCCAATACATGGAAAGGAACTTTGAGCCTGCTCCCAGGCAGTAAGACCATGCACTAGACCTGAGACTACGCCAAGGTGCACAGAGGGACAAGGGCCTAACCAGGCAATACCCAGTGAATGCCAAGCAGCAAGAAGGACACAGATTCCAGACTCATGCCCTGGCCACACACTCTGGTGGAATCTCAGAACATGGAAAAACTTGGAACTTTTCTCCCAGGCAGCAAAACTTACAGGATAACAGATTAACTGTGTCAGTGTGGTCAGTATGCTGCCAAAATAGAGGTGTACAGTGGGCAAATAGGGCCAGTAGTAAAGCCCCCTCCAACTAACTGTAAAAAACTGGTGAGTCTGAAAAGACTCTGGGTGATACCTGCCTACACACAGAAAACATCAGGCAGAGTGAAAATAGCAAAACAAAAAAGCAAAATGCAGTCTCAAACATCTAGTCCACCAGAAGAAGTAAAGGAGATATTGAAATAGAGGACCCCAAAAGTAGCACAACAGGAATCTCTGAAAAGATAGCAAGTGAAATAAAAAAAACGAATCCATGAGGCTATAGAGGAAATCAAATTATAAGTACTCTCTCATGTAAAGACAAAAATAACAATCTTGGTAAAGGTGTTGCTGGGTGCAAATAGAGGAAAAAAGTACAGGAGCATGAGAAACTCATTGAAACCTTGAATGAACAATATAGAAAACATGCAGAATTCATGAAAGAAACTCAAAGACACATCCAAGAAATGAAAAATTCTATTAAAAGCTTGCAAAACTGCTTAAATGAAGCTGAGGATAGGATTTCAGACCTTGAGGACAGGATCATAATTAGTGATGATGAAAGGATAGAACTTTCAAAAATAACAAAGCAGCATGAAGTGACAATTCAACAACTTCAAGATGATGCCAAGAGAAAAAAATATAAGATTAAGAGGCATCAGTGAAGAGGCAGAAGTCAATGCAAATGATGTAGAAAAAATATTTACAGAAGAAAAATTCCCAAACATGAGGAAAAAATCTCATATGCAGATTAGTGAGGCATAAAGAATGCCAAACAGTCACAATCAACATAAATCCACACCCAGATATATTATAATGAAAATCTCAGACATACACCATAAAAACAGAATACTAAAAGCTGTTAGAGAAAGGAAACAACTCACCTATCAAGCAAAGCCTATTAGAATCACAGCAGACTTTTCAGCACAAACCCTTAAGTCAAGAAGAGCTTGGAGTGAGGTATTTCAAGCCCTGAAAGAAAAAAACTTTCAACCCAGACTGATGTACCCAGCAAACTTTTCATTCAAATTTAATGGAGAAACAAGATACTTCCATGACAAAGAACAATGGAAGAAATTCACATCCACCAAACCAACCTGAGAAAGAGTACTGAAAGGCATACTACACAGAGATAAAAATGACCACAATCCCCAGAATAACAACAGAAAGAAAGCACCAAGTAGGAAAAGCAATTAAATAAGGGGAAAAGCAGAAAGCAAACAACTGAAACATAAGATGGCAAAGTCAAGCCAGTGCATATCAGTGATATCCATAAATGTAAATGGTCTCAATTCACCTATAAATGAAATAGATTAACAGAATGTATAAAGAAACATGATTCTACAGTATGCTGTACAGTAAAATCACATCTGACCCAAAAGGAAACTCATAGATTAACAGTCAAAGGATGGAAAAGAGTATTTCATGCAACAGGAACCTAGCAAAAGAAGTAACCACTCTATTTGCAGACAACATGAACTTCAAACCTAAAATTATTAAAAGAGAAATGAAGGTCACTACATACTCATTAGTGGAAAAATTCTTGAGGAAGAAGCAGCAATTATAAATATATATGCACCAAAAATAGGAGTACCTAACTATATAAGGCAGATACTAATGGAAATGAAAAACCAAATCACAAGAACACATTTATAACAGGGGACCTTAAAAGCACATTGTCACAAAGAGATAGATGAACTAGACAAAAAAATCAGCAAAGAAACAAAAGCACTGAAACATACCTGTGAGCAATTGGACTTAGTAGATGTTTACAGAGTGTTCCACTCAACCACATCAGAATACACATTCTTCTCATCGATGCATGGGAAATTCTCCAAAATAGACCACATATTATCCCATAACACATTCTTAAGTAAATGCAAAGGTATTGAAATCATCCCATGCATAATATCTGACAATAGCACAGTGAAATTGGAAGTTAATGGCAAAAGAATTGGCAAAACCCACATTAATACATGGAAATTAAATCACAACCTTTTGAACAACCAGTGTACTAGAGATGAAATTCAAGAAGAAATAAAGCAATACCTAAAATTCAATGAAAACACTGAAATAACATACTATAATCTGTGAGATGCAATGAAAGCAGATTTAAGAGGGAAATATATAGCAATAAATTTTTATATCAAGAAAACAGAATGAGCACAAATAAATGACATAATGCTTCATTTGAAGCTTCTAAAAAAAGAAGAGCAAGCAAAACCGAAAACTCATAGAAGAGAGGAAATTGTGCAGATTAGAGCAGAAATCAATGCAATTGAAAACAAAACAAATATAAAGAGCTAATGAATCAAAAGATTTTTTGAGAGAATAAACAATATTGACAAACCCTTAGCTAACCTTATCAAGGGAAAGAAAGCAAAAACTCAAATTCATGCAATAAGAACTGAAAATGGGGAAATTACTACAGATTCCATGGAAATTCAAAAAATCAAGGATATCTATTTGAAAATCTCTACTCACATAGAGTAGAAAACAGAGAGCAAATGGGCATATTTCTAGAAACATATGAACTACCAAAGCTCAACCAAGAAGATATAGCAATTTTGAACAACCTAATATCAGCTATTGAAATTAAAAAAGTAATTAAAAGCATACAAAAAATAAAATCCCAGGTCCTGATGGATTCACAGCTGAATTCTACAAGAAATTTAGAGAAGATTTGATGCCAGTTCTCCTTAAACTCTTCAATGAAATTGGGAAAAAAGCAATCCTCCCTAAATCATTCCTGGAGGTAAGTATTACTCTGATACCCAAAACCAGAGAAAGATCCAAACAAAAAAGAGAAGTATAGGACAGTCTCACTAATGAACATTGATGCAAAGATTCTCAACAAAATACTGGCAAACAGATGCAGCAAATCATCAAGAAGGTGGGATGAATCCCACATCATGAACAAGTGGGATTCATCCCAGGAATGCAGGGATGATTTGACATATGCCAATCAAATAAATGTAATACACCACATCAACAGAGTCAACAACAAAAACCACATGGTCATCTCAATAGATGCAGAAAAAGCTTTCCAAAAAGTCCAACACATGTTCATGTTAAAAAACCTTCAGAAACTCGAAATACATAGTGTCTACTTCAACCTTATAAAGACCATCTATGACAAAACAACAGCCAACATTATACTAA
>PVLA01020235.1:0-10629 GCA_004027455.1 Hydrochoerus hydrochaeris
GGGAGGGAAGGAAGGAGGGAGGGAGGGAAGGGAGGAAAAAGGAAACAAGGGCCTTCGCAGGTCGAGGAAAGGAATGATGGCGTGTCAAGCAGTAACGGGGAGAAAGCTCTCTACCCTAACACACTGAGGCCGGCAGGGGAAGCGGTAGGGACAGTCACCTTCCAGAGATTCCTGGGTGGAACTGGGGGCGGGCGGACTGGAAACGTGCTGCTTTCGTTTAAAGCCCACTTTCTTTCCTTCTCTTTCCTTCTCTTTCCTTCTTTCCATCTTCCCCTTCCCTCCTCCGTTTCCCTCTTCACCGTGCAAGTGTGAGTCAGAAAAACAGACAAGGAGTGGCCCCGGCAAAGCAGACGGCCGACAGCTGGCGGGGCCCGAGGGGAGGGCTGCTTCCTCGGGGTCTCCAGCCCCCCTGGCCCGGGGTCACCTGCTCACAGAGCTGCGGGAAGGGCCTTGCCCTGCTCCCTCCTCCCGCCTGGCTCTGCCAGCGCTCAGCCCAGCCAGCACCAGGGGTCGGGCGGAGAAAAGCCACAAGGCCGGGACCCTGCTGCGCCTGTGCCTGCACCGGGCTCCCTCTGGCTCACAGGATGGGCCTGGCCCAGAGAAAGAGCCCATCGGGGTGGCCGAGGTTGGGGGCTTGTGGTACCAATAGCCCTGGTTCAGAGCAGGTTGGCGGACAGGCCTGCCCCCTCCTGTCCTGGGTCCTTTTCTTTCCCTGGCTGGGACCAGCGATGGAGAGATGGGACCGGAAAGAGGGGCGGGTGACTGGGGCCAGTGCCCCTGGCTCGAGATGACCTGAGTGTCTCTGCCAAAGCCCAGCTGCTGATAAGGCGATATTGTTTCCTGGGAAAATGCAACCCCTGTTTTTAAGTGAAGCAGCACCCCTGTCGCTGGAGGGCCCTGAAGGAAAAGGCTGAGACACTGCGCTGGCTCCTCTTCCCACTGTGCTCTCACGGTGCTAAGCCAAGTACAGAAGCGTCCAGCTGCATGGCGCAGGGAGCGCCCACTGCACCTCCTGTCCTGCACCACAGTCCTCGGCTCCCTTGGCTTGGACCTCAGACGCACCCCAAACCCCATAACACGCTGCCCCCTGAGGTTCACATTTCTCCGCAGACCAAAAAGTTGCAGCCAGCCAGTCCTGGCAGAGATCCCATGAATGTCCTCTCCACACGCTCACCAGCGCTTCACGCCCTGAGTACCCTCAGGACCCCACTTAGCCTGTAAGTGATCCCCACCGTTGTGGACCAAGCGCCCGGAGCTGCAGGGCCCCGGTCCAGGCTCCCTTCTATCGCCTCTGTCCCTGTGGTCACTCCCTGTCACACCTACTGGCCGAGCTTATTGCCATGCCCTTCTTAGAGTGATGGGACCCACTGACAGAGGCTTCCAACTGAGAACCAAAGAGCTCAGAGATGCGGAATTACGGGCCAATGCCTGGCAATGAGGCAAGTCCTAAGGGTCCCTCAGCATCCTCCAAGAGAGGCAGGAGTACTCTCGGGGACGCCAGCCGCCTCCTGGGTATCTGGGTACCTGAGACCATGTGGGTGCAGAGTTTGGCCACAACTGGTGCTGGACCAGGGTATGGGGAAGGGGCACACCTGCAGCTGGTGAGACCTTTGACCTCTGGGCATGGCAGGGACCAGGCAGGGGCTTGGTGACTTCAGAGAGGTGTTCTCAGGCATTAGAACATTGCTCCAGGGACGGTCTCAATTCTCAGCTTTCTCAGAAAAACTCCTTCATGACAGAGGGATGTACAGGACCTTTGCTCATCTGTGTTTGAAACAGCCATGTGAAATTCAGGGATGGGGGAGCTCACTCGGGGGACCCTGTCTGGCTGACTGCTTGCTCTTCTGATGACCTCAGAATTGGGCCAATCAGAGTCTCTGACGCCGAGACCCAGCCCAGGTGGGTCTCCCATGGGACATCGGCCCCTGGAGCAGATGCCCAGCACCCTCACCTGTCCTCTCGGGTCTCTTCGAGTGTAACTCCAGGGAAAGCAGCCAGCGCAGCCTGGCTCGGCGGGAGACGGTGAAGGAGCCAGGGGAGGATGCCTCGTTTCCACCCTCTCTCTCTCTGTGTCTCTCAGTCCTTGTCTTTCTCACCTTCCAGGCATGGAAAAGCAGCTGTGCTGCTGCTCATACCTGGGCCCTGAAGGGAGGGAGGAGAACGGCAGGAGCTTCGGGAGAGTTCCCTGTGTCAGGGTGAGAGCAGACTCGGAAGAAGACGCTCCGTGATTCACCCTGGCCCCCCTGAGAGCCCAGTGCTCAGGGCCGGGTGCCTTCTACTCAGCTAAGGTGACAGTAACAGGGCCACACTCTCCATCCACTCCATCCCGAGCCAAGAGGCTGAAGGCAAGGTCAAGGCGCTGGCCCGGTTGCTTCCCCTGGGACCACCCTCCCTAGTGTGCAGGAGCCTGTCTTCTCCTGGGGTCCTCATTCAGTTGCCCTTCTGTGCTATCTGTGTCCTGAGCTCCTCTGCCACAGGACACTACTCATAATACACTTTGACCTTGTTTTATGTTAATCACCTCTTTCAAGATCCTTTATCCAAATATAGACACTTTGAGGGTATTGGGAGCTGGAACTTGGAAATGCAGGCCCAGAGCTCAGCTTAGGACAAAATGTTACTTGGCAGCACACCCCACTCTCCAACCTCATCTGCCAAGCATGCTCAAGGTGACAGGTGGCAGCAGTGGGGTTAGAACAAGGTGTTCTGGAATGAGTCTCAGGACACTGGTCTTCAGCAAGGTGTGGAGAGCTTGAGCCTGAAACCTCTCTCCCCATCTTTTACCCTAGAGCTGGGGTCAGCGTGCTACTGCCTAGGCCAGATCCTGAGGACCACTTGCCAGAGACGAAGTCGTTCTGGAGCACAGCCATGCTCCTCCAGGGTCATGTTTTCTGTGGCTGTTTTGTAAAGCCAAGTGGCTGCAATGGAGGTAGCAAAACCTCAAACGTGCATGGGAAATGCACACCTTCCTGCACTGCATGGTCAGCTCCCTGGGCACAGGGATCTTTATCAGTCTATTCACTGCTGTATCCAGAACCTACAACTGCCCGGCACCTCTCAGGGCTCAAGCAGTCTTGTTTGGATGGGCAGGTGGCTTTGTAACATGGATATGAAAGTGTGCTGAGGACACTCCCCACACGCCCTGTGAATTATCCAGCACAAATCCTGCACAGGGGCAGAAGCAATGGTTTGCATCTGAGCTGTGTCCCTCCAGGGTCTCCAGCAAGGGCGAGCCTTGGCCATTTCCTTCCTTGCTCCAGCTGCCCACCGCAGCTCCCAGGGACTCCGGCATGCAGGATCTATTGGCTGAAGTTCTTTTGCCTCACCTGTCACCAAGGATACTTCATCCCACTGTCACAAGATAGTGTCAACTGTACTTAGTCGACTCTAAGAAATAGGGCATGGGTCAGAGTGGGAAAGGCATTGGCCAAACCATCGGTCAGATCAAGTATCTATAAACCAGCGCAAAAAGAAATTGGAGGCAGAAGAGGCTCTTCCCTGGGGAATGCTGACATTCAGCCCTCTGGAACCAGGCTGCCGATCCTGGCTTAGATGATACCCCAAGACCCTGCATGGCCCTCTGTTCCACTAGTCAAGAAGAGCCCCAAAGGAGCAAGGTTATGACCCTTGCACACGCACACACATGCACACCTGTCGCTCTGCGCAGGCCAGTGTGCACTGTGATAGTCACAATGCAGATTCCCTTGCCGAGGTAGGTCCAGCTTTGGCATTCTGCTCCTCCCATCTGCTGATCACATGCATCCATGAGACACACTGAGAAATATTTTGCCCCTTAGCAAAGAGAACCAAGCAGCGAGCTTCAGTCAATCCAGATTTTGTTCCCATGACAAGTGGAAACGAATGTTTGTCTCTTCCCAAGGAGGGGCCAGGACACCTCCACTGCATTCCAGAGACACTTTGGTTGGTGCCCCTGCTCCTTCCCAGGTAAGAGACCTCATCGTCCATGCCTGAGCTGTGACACATGGGTTAAATTTAGCAGTGTGCTCTGACTGCGCGGCACGTCTATTATTAAGCTGATACAAGAGAGAGAAATACTTCCCCGGTGACACACAGCCACTCCTGGCATCCAGGGACTCCTTTCCCAAATCCTTTCCAAATAGGGAAGCTCACAGCATTCTAAAAATGAACTGAGGGGATCCCAAAGAATTTGTGGATTTGCAAGTATTCAGCACATGCTTGAAATACCTTTCCCGTGAGATCTTCAGAAAGAACTGTGGACCCTGCAGATGGCATGATCGCGGAAAGTGTGGGCGGGTGGGCTGCCTGTTGCCCCCACCCCCAGCCCACATGCCTGCCGGGCACTGCTGGAGACCAGTCTCACCTCTGTCTCCTCCTCGCCAGGCAGATGCAATTTTAGTTTCAGCTTTCACAGGGGTCATAACTTTACCGCAGAAATTCTAGCTCACTGTGGAACACAGAACATGTTTCTCTTCTGGGAAGACTTGTTTTAAAACTTTAAAAGCAACAGATGGCCCGGGAATTCAGGGAAAGGGTAGCGTTACGGTGACAGGAGAGCAGGAGGACTCTCTCTGTGTTAGGTTCCAGGCTTGTGTCCTTTCATTTGATCTCACATTAGGATGGTCCCCCATTTCGGCTTTCACTCATTCCTTCAACAAGCATTTACTAGGCATCTGCCCCGTGTCCAGCATGGCTCTGTCTGCCACTCACATGGAGGAATGTCCCCGCTGAAGCCTGTCCCTCCATGGAGGTGATCATCCAGCAAGGAGTCAGATCACGGTGAAGGTCACATGGCCACAAAGTCCTGAGAAAACAACGCAAGGAGCAGAGGTGGAGGCAAAGGGGGTGGTGCCCATCGGACAGAGGCCTGGGAGGAAGTGGCTTCGGAGCGCGGGCCTCGAGGCAGAGATGGCCGGTCAGGACTCGGGGAAGCTCTGCACGGGAGGGAGCAGGCTGCCAGGCTGCAGCAGTGGGCCTGGAAACAGCAGTCCAGGCCTGGTCACCAGGACCCAAGGGGACTGTGTGACTTCTCGGGACAGTGGGCACCTGGCAGGGTGTGGCGCACGCTGCCATTCTGCTGTGCGTCCCCTTGTACTTTTCTGTGAAAGGGAGACCATGCTCCGCCAACCCGGGCCCACGCCCCCCTCACGCAGCCCTGAGATGCAGCTTGAAAGCCACAGCCTGCAGGGTCACCCTACTTCTGAATTGTCCTTATCGAAGCGTGGACTTTAACAAAGGGAGCAAGGGAGGCCAAGGCGCTCTCTGCATAGGCGGGGACCTGGTGGCGGTGTGATCGGCCACCTCTCTGTGCTTCCCTTCCTCCTCGCTCCAGTGGTCTCAGGGGCTGAAACGCCTGTGCCCAGCAGTCTCCAGCCCTGCCAGCCTCGCCGAGAGACCGTAAGCTCTCTGTGCCCAGCCCTGTCACTGGATGCCAGTGACCGTGGGTGAGCAGCCACACCCCGCACCAGCCCTGCTGTGCACCCCACGGTCGCCGTGCACAGCACACGCAGCAGTGGCCCACAGGACGGAGGAGGGATTTAGGCCTCTGCAGGGAAACGGCACCCTGATGTCCTGCATCTCCAGCTTGGGCTAGGGTGCAGCCCCCACTTTTATCTGGGGTTGGCCTCCCTGTCCGTGCCTGCTGCTCACAGGATCTCTGGGCGCTGTGGGAGCAGCCATGTCCCCACACAGCAAGGGCAGTTGATGACCGGGCCCACAGCCCATCCCTCCAGCTGCGGGCTCCACAGGGCTCGGCTTGAACATTCTTCACAGCTTCCTGGTCTCGTCAGGCCTTTCCTGGCTACCACTTTCACTTCCTGGTGCTCTGCTAGGACAAAGCCAGGTGTCCTGAAGCTGGGAGTAGATAACTCCCTCCACCGCCCTCCATTCCCTGGGTGTCACCTCGCTGTCCTTCAGTGACAGCACCAGGCCTGTTGGGAGGCCAGCCACAGAGAGCCCGGGCCTTGTTCTGCAGTGTCCACAGCATCCCCAGGTCAGAGGGAGGGCTTCTGGCTCATCTCTCTCTTCCATGCACCCATCATTCAAAACTTTCTTTGTTCTCTTCTGAAATAACTGATTTTTAAGGAAGGAATACACAGATCAAAAATCTGGGCTGAGTCCTAAGCGGGGACTGAGATTTGGGGGCTTTTGCCCTGAGGCAACTTGACCACTAATATAATAAGACCAACCTCAAGTGGTAGCGAGCTAGGGAAAAGTGTCCCAGCTTCTGGTGGAAGGTGGCCAGAGCGTGCTGACTGCAGAGGGACTTGTGGCTCTTCTGGCAGCCTCCCTGTCATCCAACAGGAACACGGCTCCACCCAACAGGGAGCCGTGTGTATCAGCTCAGGCCACTGGGTGCAGTGCTGGGGATGGGGTGGCTCACGGTTGTGGGGAGAGCAGTCTGGGATCAGTGCTGGTGGGGGGGGGTTCCCTTCTGGGCCTCTCTCCTTGGCTGTTAGATGGTCTCTTCTCTCTGTGCCCTCCTACAATTGTCCTCCTGAGCGACTGTGTCCTGATCTGCTCTCCTCATCGGGCAGCAGCCCTTTGTGTTAGGTCTCTGCTATTGATCTCATGTTACCGGAATCACCTTTATAAAGACCCTGTTTCCAGAAACATCAACACACAAACTTCAAGGATGTCACACTGGAGGCCAGGCTACCGTCCTAAAGGTGCTATTGGAGGGTAATGCACCCCACCCTGCTGCTCGGGCACCGTGCTCCACGGGTGAGAGGGCTGGGTGCTTTTGGTGAAATGCAAAGGAGAACAGTGGAGTCACCGTGGATGGGAAGTGGAGGCAGCCACGCCCACTTCAAAGCAAAGTGCCAAGAAGCTGAGAACCGAACACCATGTTCCTGGCCAGTGGACAAGCGAGGAAAAGAACAAAGAGGTTGGTGTCATACGCACATGGGTGTAAAGGAGGCTGACAGGAAGTGAATCGATTCCAAGGTGTCGCCCCCTCAGACTCCACCCCACTGGCCGCCTGCTGGGAGGTCCTTCTGCTCTGGAATCAACCATCCACGCAGGCTATTCCTCCAAGGCCTGGTGGCTGCCAAACACAGCCTGCACGTGATGCAGAAAGAGAATCAGAAAGCTGTGAGCGATCCCTGCGCGGGGGCAGCATGCTTGACTTGGAGCTGGAGGGAGCCACTGGTTTTTCTCCACTGCCCGTTCATCTTTGTAACCAGGTCTTTTTAAATCTCTCGTTTGCTGTCTGCTGTTTACCCCATTGTTTCTGGGGCCCTGCACCCTTTCTGGTGAGCTGGTGCAAACTCCTTTGTCCTCTCCGGGCACAGCCAGGATGCCGTGGTGTCACCTGGACCCAAGATTCCGCAACCTGTCAATCCAGCCCTACAGCACAGAAACCCCTCGGTGGGGATGTTCTGGGACTCACATCCCCACAGTAATGTGTCCCGGCCTTGGACAAACCAGAGCCCACTTGCATCATCAGCATAAACTGCTCTGAAGTTGGGTGGACCCCCAGCAGACTCAAAGGAAGCACCCCTGGTCCTTCCTCAGGAGGTGTGGTGATTCTGCTGCGCCGAAATGCCTCCTCTGCCGCAAGCACAAGTGTGACAGCTCGGAGGACCAGTGCTTTGTGCAGCAGCCTCTAGGCCCCAGCCACACACTCACAGTCTGTGGCAGTAGGAGGATTTGGGGGGTTGCATCAGATGCAGGGCTGCTGATTCCTCCTGTGGGAAGCTGAGTGAAAAAGAAGAGAGAAAATGGGGTGGGGCAGGCAAGGGACCCGCGGCAGCCCCGGGGGAAGGTTCGCTCCTCTGCAGGACGTAGAAGAAGAATCTGATTTCTAGTAAGCAGCAAAACCTCGGCCAAGGGAAGGACTTCTTGGCTACCACAGCACTGGCTGCCCAGCACTGGCTACCCAGCTGGCAACCAGTAAAGAGTTCACTTGGGTCATGGAGTGGCTGCCTGGTCCCTGGGGCTCTGGGCTGGCCTGACCGTGTCTCCGTGGACCGTGACAGGCCACCCCAGGAGGCCCCTCCTCATTACAGCCTTCCTGGGACTCCACCCACAGAGCCAGCCAGAGAAGCCAGGTCAAAGTAGGTCACAGCCGCGTCCTCACACAATCTTGGCAACAGAACTGGGGGAGCAGGGCCACGGTTTCCACTTGGGGACTGGAACAACACAGGACGTGTCCTGGCCTGGCTGCCTGGCGTGTTCTCTCATTTAGTTTTCAGTTGTAGAATCCGGGCCTCTCCCGGGATCCCCAAACCCTGCCCTGCCCCGGCCAGCCAGCCAGAGTCGCCCCCTGCCTTACATGGCTTCCCCTCTCGATTGTCGGCAGCCTGCTCCTGGCTTGGCTCTCCAAGGCTGCCCAGAGCTGGAAGACGTGGGTGGAGGGCAGGTGAATGAGCGTCCCTGTGTCCCTGGGGTGGACAGTTTGCCAGTGTCTGCCCTTGTGCCCTTGCTTAGGTGACACCACCTGCTGAGCATGGGTGGGGCTGAAAGGAGCCCAGTGGAGGCCCAGGTGTCCGGGACCAGGCCCAGGCAGGCCAGAACTGCCGTGTTCCAGGGAAATGGGAGTGACCACCAAGTGGGGAGGCTTCAGGGGGACAGAAAGATCCTGGCACCCATGTGCCAAGGCCAGTGGGTGACATTCCAGCACTGGGCCCTGGGTCAGCTGTTGGCCCCGTCTGCACGGCTGGCTCCACAGGGCAGGGCATCCACAGGCGAGCGTGCAGCTCTGATACTGCCTGTTTTGGGCAGAATCTCCTCAGTTTTAGGCAAAGCCATTCCCACACCACTGAATTTCCACTGGGCCAGGGAGTTACAGGCCTCAGAGAAGCCCCAAGCACTTGCTCGAAGAGCCTTGGCCTGGCACAAGACATCTTTGGGTCACGCCAGGTGGTGTCCCTGTGTCACCCAGCAGGATGGCCCCTGTGCCACCGCTGAGCCAGGACTCAAGGCTCTCCCGGAGCTAGAAGATTGGGGTGCAGAGTGTTTTGTACTAGAAAGTGCTCAGGGCTTTGGGGACACCGGCCTCAGGTTCTCCGCCTAGGTTGGTGACTCTATGATCCTGAGTGCCGTGACCAACTCTTTGTGTCACTGAAGGTGCCACCTGGCCCAGCACACCTCAGGTGCTCACTGTTTTTCTGTTTGAGCCGTATTCAAGGTTGAACCCAGGACCTTGGCACCAAGCTACTGGGCTACCGCTTCACCTCCCTGGCCATTTGGTTTTTCAGATTTTGAGACAAGGTCTTGCAAAGTTGCCCTGGGTGGGCACATGCTTGTGATCCGCCTCCGCCAGCCTCCCAGGTTGCTGGGGCTCCAGGTGGTCACCTGCCACAGAGTGCTCACTTTGTAGGTGCTCTTGTGTCTGCTGGGGTGCAGCTGTTTCCTGTCTGTGTGAGCCGAGTCACAGCATCTGTGAGCCCAAGCCCTGTGGCTTTGGGTTCCTTGGACTCCTTCCCCTCTATGTGCAACCCAAAGGTGGAGCGTCACTAGGCTGTCTGTGCATCTGCAGGATCTGCAGGGTCCCGGGTGGTAGGGTCTGCAGGGTCCCAGGTGGCGGGGTCTGCTCCCAGGAGTGCAGCTCTTCACTGGCTACAGCAGCCCAGGGAAGTCTCCCCGGGGATTCCAGGGTCGCACAGAGCAGACACGCGCTCCTCTGTCTGTACCCAGCAGGGACAAATGCCGCGGCTCCTCTGCTGGACATGCAGGTTATTTCTGTCTGTTACTATCAGGAGTGAAGCTGAGCAGAACACGAAACCAACCATTTTAAAGCAAATGGTTCTGTGGCATTTGGTCCTGAAACATTTCTCTAGCTCCCAAATAAACCTCCACTCTCCGTGGCCCCACGCACTGCCCCTCCTGCCGCTGGGCAGCTCCAGCCCCTCTGTTGTCTGCCTCATTGATTTGTTCACTCTGCAGATGCAGCCAGACAGCAAGTGGTGTTTTAAACCATCTGCCTGTTTTTCAATGTTCATCTGTAATGCAGCGTGTCAGTATTCCGTTCCTTCTCAGGGATAAATGCTATTCCGTTACTCCAATAGGCCACGGTTTGTGATCACAGATCTGAGTGAGGTGGTGTTTGTTGACAAATGCCCTCGTACATCTTCTGCCTGTGTGAGGAGCGGGGCTGCTGGGTCCCAGGCGTCCACAGTAGCCATTTGCTTAGCTTTAGCAGATCCCGCCAAGCAGATCTGTTACAGCACAGTTACTCCAGCCCTAACCACTCAGGAACACGGGGCATGTCAGCCCTGACGGTCAGGCAGGCACATCCCCTGGCCTCTCACCTGTGCGGGCGTGCCCACAGCCCCCAGGGCTCCTTCTCCTGCCCAGCACCTCCCCATTGTGGGCTCTGCACCCCAGTCTGCCGCAGGCAGGGTTGGCATCTCCCTGTTCTCCCCCAGGTCCTTCAGCACGAGTTTGCACAGACCTCAGCACTTAGACTTCTCTAGATAAAAATCTGAGCATGGCTGTTATTGAGATTAATAGCACAAGCCATGGAGAAATGGGAGTACAGAAACTGCGGCTGCGGCTGCGGAGCGGTGTGGTGCTGTGCTGTGCTGTGCGGTGTGGTGCTGTGCGGTGCTGAGCTGTGCTGTGCAGTGCTGTACTGTGCGGTGCTGTGCTGAGCTGTGCTGTGCGGTGCTGTGCTGTGCGGTGCGGTGCAGTGCTGTGCCGTGCTGT
>PVLA01020236.1:0-10627 GCA_004027455.1 Hydrochoerus hydrochaeris
CACACAACCCTATTCCTACAAAATGCCTTTTTGCCTTATGTGAAATACAGTGCACACCATTGAAATGGAACCAAAACACAGAGTTTGAAAGTGCATGCAGCAGTAATTCATTTGTTCTCTGTGTTATACAAGACATTTACCTATTCATCCTACTTATATTGAATGGGATCCAAGGCCCAGAACTGGTTTTGTACAAAATACCTTCATATTTTTGGAAAACACAACATACACTGGAAATAGAACCAAAATGCAGTTTTTAAAGTTAATGCTGCAGGAAGCAGTAATTCTCTCTCCTAGACAAGTGATTTACACATTTAACCCAATAAGAACTAAAGGAATCCATTGCACAAAACCTGCTTCTTACAAAATGGCTTTATACATCTTTTGACACACAACACTCACTTGGAATTGAACCAAAACAAACGGTTTTTAAAGTGCACTAAGAAGGATTTCAGTAGCTCTGTGTGCTACACAGGAGATTTACACATTCATCATAATGAGAATGAATGGAAGACAAAACACAAAACATGCTTCCTACAAAATGCCATTACCCTTCTTGTGAAATACACAGAAGCCAGTTGAAATAGAACCAAAACACAGTATTTTGAAAGTGCATGCAGCAGGAATTCAGTACTTCTCTCTGCTATGTATGTGATTTACACTTTCATCCTAATGAGAATGAATGGAAGGCAATGCACACAAACCTCTTGCTATGAAATGCCTTTTTACCTTATGTGAAATACAGTGCACACCATTGAAGTGGAACCAAAATAAAGTGTTTTGAAAGTGCATGCTGCAGTAATTCATTTGTTCTGTGTGTTACACAAGATATTTACACATTCATCATAATAAGAATGAGTAGAGTCCAAGGCCCAATCCCCACTTCCTCAAAAATACTTTATATTTTTGTAAAACAGAACACAGACTGGAAGTAAAACCAAAATGCAGTGTTTTGAAAGTTAATGCTTCAGGAAACAGTAGTTCTCTCTGCTTGACAAGTGATTTACACATTTATCACAATAAGAACTAATGGAAGCCAATGCACAAAACCCGCTTCTTACAAAATGGATTTATACTTCTTGTGACACACAGCACTCACTTGAATTTGACCCAAAACACAGGGTTTGTCAAGCACAATATGCAGGATTTCAGTAGCTCTGTGTGCTGCACAGGAGATTTAAACATTCATCATAATGAGAATGAATGGAAACCAAAACACAAAACCCACTTCCAACCAAATGCCTATATCCTTCTGGTGAAATATACAGAACACTCTAGAAAGAGGTGGAAAAGAGAGAGTTTTGAAAGTGAATGTAGCAGGAATTCAGTAGTTATATGTGCTAAGCAAGAGATTTACATTTTAATCATTATGAGAATTTATTTAATACATAAAACCCGCATCCTACAAAATTCCATTACCCTTCTTGTGAAATACACAGAACACACTTGAAATACAAGCAAAAACACAATGTTTTGAAACTGCATGCAGCACGAACTCAGTACTTCTCTCTGCTACATCAGTGATTTACACATTAATCCTAATGAGAATGAATGGAAGGAAATGCACACAGCCCTCTTCCTACGAAATGCCTTTTTAACTTACGTGAAATGCAGTTCACACCATTGAAATGGAATGAAAACACAATGTTTTAAAAGTTCATTCAGCAGGAACTCAGTACTTCTCTCTGCTACATAAGTGATTTACACATTCATCCTAATGAGAGTGAATGGAAGGCAATGCACACAACACTTTTCCTACAAAATGCCTTTTTATCTTATGTGAAATACAGTGCATACCATTGAAATAGAACCAAAACACAGTGTTTTCAAAGTGCATGCAGCAGGAATTCATTTGTTCTCTGTGTTAAACAAGACATTTACACATTCATCATAATGAGAATGAATGGAAGCAAAAACACCAAACCCTTTCCTACAAAATGCCTATATCCTTCTAGTAAAATACACAGAACACACTTGAAATAGAAGCAAAACACAGTGTTTTGAAAATGCATGTAGCAGGAATTCAGTAATTTTGTGTGCTACGCAAGAGATTTACACATTCATAATAATGAGAATGAATGCAGGCTAATACATAAAATCCACTTCCTACAAAATGCCATTATCCTTCTTGGAAAATACACAGAACACACTTGAAATAGAAACAAAAAGCAGAGGTTTGAAAGTGCATGCAGCCAGAATCCAGTACTTTTCTCTGCTACATAAGTGATTTACACATTCATCCTAATGAGAATGAATAGAAGGCAATGCACACAAAACTATTCCTAAGAAATGTCTTTTTACCTTATGTGAAATACAGTGCACACCATTGAAATGGAACCAAAACACAGTGTTTTCAAAGTGCATGCAGCAGGAATTCATTTGTTCTGTCTATTAAACAAGACATTTACACATCAATCATAATGAGATTGAAAGGAAGCCAAAACACAAAACACACTTCCTAAAAATGCCATTATCCGTCTTGTGAAATACACAGAACACACTTGAAATAGAACCAAAACACAGTGTTTGAAAAGTGCATGAAGCAGGAATTCAGTACTTCTCTCTGCTACATAAGTGATTTCCACATTCATCCAAATAAGAATGAATGGAAGGCAAATGCACACAAACCGCTTCCAATGAAATGCCATTTTACTTTTTGTGAAATACACTGCACACACTTGAAATAGAACCAAAGACAGTGTTTTCAAAGTGCATGCAGCAGTAATTCATTTATTCTGTGTGTTACACAAGACATTTAACATTCATCATCATAAGAATAAATGGGATCCAAGGCACAAAATCCGCTTTCTACAAAATAACTTTATGTTTTTGTAAAACAAAACACACACTGGAAATAGAACCAAAGTGTAGTGTTTTGAAAGTTCATGCAGCAGGAATCTGTAGTTCTCTCTGATAGACAATGCTTTACATATTTATCACAATAAAACTAATGGAAGCCAATGCACAAAAACCACTTCTGACAAAATGGCTTTATTCTTCTAGTGAAACACAGAACACTCTTGAAATAGAACCAAAACACAGGGTTTTCAAAGTTCATGAAGCAGCATTTCAGTAGTTTTGTGTGCTACACTGGAGATTTACACATTCATCATAATAATTAATGGGAAAAAATACTAAAAACCTGCTTCTGACAAAATGCCTATATCCTTCTTGAAAAATACCCAGAACACACTTCAAGTAGAACCAAAACACAAGGTTTTGAAAGTGCATGTAGCAGGAATTCAGTAGTTCTGTGTGCTACGCAACTGACTTACTCATTCATCATAATTAGAATGAATGGAAGCCAATGCATAAAATCCACTTCCTAAAAATGTCTTTATCCTTCTCGTGAAATACACTTAACACACTTGAAATAGAACCAAAATGCAGTGTTTTGAAAGTGCATGCAGTGGTAATTCATCTGTTCTGTGTGTTACACAAGGCATTTACACATTCTGAATAGTAAGAATGAATGGGAACCAAGGCACAAAACCCACTTCCTATAGAATATATTTATGCTTCTTGTGAAACACAACACACACTTGCAGTAGAACCAAAATGCACTTTTTGGAAAGTTCAAGCAGCGAGAATTCAGTACTTCTCTCTGGTAGACAAATACTTTACACAAGTTTACAGATTGTGAACTAATCTAAGCCAGTGCTCAAAATCTGCTTCTAAGAAATGCCTTTATCCTTCTTGAGAAACACAGCACACACTTCTAATAGAACCAAAATGAAGAGATTTGAAAACACATGCAGTAGGAATTCAGTTCTGTGTGCTACACCAGAGATTTACATATTCATCATAATAAGAAGGAATTGAAGGCAATACATAAAACATGCTTCCTATAAAATGCCTTTAAACTTCTTGGAAATAACCAGCACATACTTGCAATGGAACCCAAACACAGTGTTTTGAAAGTACATGCAGCACTAATTCATTTGTTCTGTGTGTTACACAAGTCATTTACACATTCATCATAATAACAATCAATGGGAGCAAAGGAACAAAATCCGCTTCGAACAAAATACCTTTCTGCTTTTGTAAAGCACAACACACACTGGAAATAGAACCAAAATGCAGCATTTTGAAGGTTCGTGCAGCAGGAATCAAGATCAGGTCAAAGTGATCGATGGGCCTGAATCTGTATAAAATCAAAATTTGTTTTTTTTTTCTTTATTCTCTTTGCAGCAAAATGAGGGAGAGCCAAATCTTAGTGTCAAGCAAAATGCCCATCCATCTCATAGTATATGAAAAAGATGTGGCATGCTGATCCAATATAATATCCCTCAGGTATGAAAAAGAATGAAGGGGGGCTTCTTTAAGCTTTCCTTCAAACATTGAGGAAATTAATTTCCACAAACTATGTTTCAATCCCTATCCACTTTGGATTCTTTAATGATGTAAGCTGAACAGCTATTTCAAAGGGAGCAATCTGCAATTTAGGAACCAGTGATGTTGTTTTAGTTGTTTTTGTTGTTGTTGTTGTTGTTAGCAGGGATCCAAATTATGATGTCAGACTTACAAAACTGACTGTCAAAAATCTGAGCTATGTCCGGCCCCCAACTCATGAATTCTTAGATTTCATTTTTTCTTAAATTCTCTATTATCTCTACTCTTTTTGGCATATTATCTTTGGTCCTTTAGATAAAAAGAGATGCAAAATAGTTGAAGAATGCTTTTTAAGATAGTAACCTGATAGCTCCTAATTTTCTAATAGACATCCAAGTTTTTAGATTGTCATGCCCCTGGACATGCCTTTGGTGCTGGGTGGGGAGTAGAGGTTTGGAAAAAATGGTAACTTTCGAGCATGGCATGGCATGAGGGAGAAAACTAGAGTCAACCAGTAAGATGAGGAAGTTAATTGCTCAGGTCATATGGGTGATATGGGGATCCCATGGGGGGCAGAACACACCTAGCACAGAGGCAGGAAACAAAACGCTGAGTGTGTCAGTAGCACTTCTTCAGTTTCCTACAGTGCTAACTACCTATTTAGAATATCTGGGATTTGCCACAGGTGGTGGGACCTATAATGAATGCCAGGCCCACAGGAGTCTGTGGCTGTAGGATCCTTGCACCTTGTAGACCTGCCTGGGCTCAAAAGGGAACCAAGGCCCAGCCTGAGTGGCATGGTGAGACCCTGTCTCTCAAAGACTCAAAAGAAAATGAAAAGGCCAGGATCCTAATGAAGTGTTGCTTGATTCCAGGTGAGGGTAGTTTGCTTTGGGATGGGGAGGCTTTCCCTGTGACGCAGTCCAGGCTGGCCTTGAAATCACCATGGAGCCCATGCAGTCCTCAATGTCACAGTGGTCCTGTTCTCTCAGCCTTCTGATTGAGTATGGACCTTATAGGCATGACTCAGCACATCCCGGCAGCACATAGGCCAACACCAATTAGGGTTGGTTTGCCTGCCTTTGCTTTGCTGTGCCTGGCATTGCTGTGCCTTGCTTTGGTATAGTATGGGCAAGGAAAAGCAAGATGTTTTTGGCCAGGAAGAGTCTATGCCTCTGGAGGATGTCCCAGGCCTTGAACACTGATTCTGTTTTTCTCTTTCCAATGAGGGGTTGGAAATTAGGAATGAGTGCTAATCAGGCTGGCCTTTAGGCCCATTAGCTAAATGCCCAGCCAGAACATGAACATTGAAATTGAAAGGAATTTCTAATGTCACTCACCCAAGTGTGGATAAGGCACCAGGAAATCTGTTCTTTCCTTCTTTGTTTCTGTGAACTATATTTTATTTTATTTTATTTTATTTTGTTTTGTTTTCTTGGCTGGAACAGTTTGCAGACAACTCAAAACAGAAGCCCACATGCCAAGAGTACCAGGAAAGACCAGAAGTGGGCTGAAACCTGGCTCTGTTTGAGGAAGGACAACAGAAAATAAAGAAAACCCAATTTAAAGTGCACCATACATTGTTAGAGCCTGATATTTTGTGCCAGGCCCAAAATGAAAGCACCGGGAGCCCTGAGGAGGCAGGAGGAGCAGCAGAGCCTCAGGAGGCAGGAGGGGAGGGGCAGTGAGACTGAGGTGGAAGAGGCACATGCATGGGGAGGTCAATCACGACACATTCCATGTCAAGATGGGTTGCTTTGTGCTTTCAAGGAGACAATGAACTGAATACAAGGTAGAGCCTTCATATTTCAACTATGCTCATCTTAAGGATTGAAATATTGAAGACCAGAAAGGATTGAGTTGGAAATTGACAGAAACTGATGAAAAAATGATTCAGTGCAGATTCAATAAAAATGCCAAGTATAAAACATTATTTATCTTAAGCTTCTAATATTTTACTAAAATAGACCATTTTTATACATGCTGGCATTATTAAATGTCCTACCTTAATTAAGTATCAGTAAAAATGGTTTTGCAAATAATTATAGGTGTACTTTGGGCTAATTAACTTAGTTCATTTTACGATTCTAGAGAAGACAAACAAGTTTGTGTTCATCACGTAATTCAGAATTCAAACACAAAAGCAAAATTTTGCAAAATGCCTCAACTTGTGAACCAAAATAAATGTCAAAAGAGGTACTACTGTATTATGTAAAATTCATTTTTTACTTAAGTATATTTAAAGTAGCCTCTTGTAGTCAGGGTTTGTAAGGAGAACAATTTAATATAGGACACATAATATATAGTATTATTTCATAGTAGTGACCCAAAGAGTCAAATACAAAAAGTGCAGAAAATCTTTCCACACACTAAAGACTCAAAAAATCCAACTGAGTGCCTGCATCGATTGGCAATGTCCTGCATAAGTACAGCTGAAGACCTACAGCTGATGACAGTGTCTCCTGCATGTCTGACTCATGAATCTGTGCTGGCAATGTTCAAATTTCAGAGGTGGAAGATAGAAAGTGTGTGTCAGCAGACTGAGGGATTTGCACTGGAGCCAGGAACTGATGCTCAAAGCAAGGACCAGAGCTCTCCAAAAAATTACACAGCCATCCTCAGTGACATAAAGGTCCCAAATTCCTCCAATGATGAGAACATGTGAGTGCATATCAGGAAGCCAATGTGGCAAGATTCTTCTGGAGACTGAATATCACGCCATTTTCTGCTCCAGAACCAGCAAGTGACACTCAAAGTAAGGACCAGGGCTCCCCCAAAGGGAACCACAGACATTCTCAGTGACAACAAAGTGCTGTTCTCCTCTTACAATGAGGACAGCCAAGTTCATATCAGGAAAGAATCTTTACAATCTCCTCCAGGAAAACCAACAGCAACAGGAAAACCAGAAACACCACCTCTTCCTCTCTAGTTTTCCTTCTTATGTTGTTGGCAGCAATCCTCAGGTGGGCCATCCATAGCTAGCACCATACTGATTGAGTTCATCTGAGTGTTACAAGTTGACCACTAGCTGTCAATCCACAACATGGCCTTTCTATAAAAGGTCAAAGAAAAACATGAAAGTGGAAAATTTCAAATAAGAAAATCTCATAAATGGATTGTTAATTGGAATTCATGACCCAAACCTCTATTCACAAGCACAGAAACATACCCATGTGTGCACACACATAAGTGTGATGCAGATAGAGGAAAGGAATAATACAATAGGTTGGGATATCAATTGAGTTAACATAATGGAAACTATCTTCTCTGTCATGTTTTTTTAATTAGTTTATTATATCTTTTCCCTGAGTATGTGCTTTCCTTGATAAGTGATGATCCACCAAGATGTTTTATGAGATTTAGAAATACACTGCTAGCCAGACATGATGCCACATGCCTGTAATCCCAATACTCAGGAGGCTGAGGCAAGATGATTGCAGTGAGTTTGAGGCCAGTCTGGGCATCAAAACGAGTTCAAGATCAGCCTAAACTACAAAACGGGACTGTACCCTAAAAAATAATTTTAGTAATAAAAATAAACTACTATCATGAGTAGCTATGCTATTGGAAAGTGCGTCATCCAATGTTGAGTAAAATCAATGACAGAAAACTTCACTTCACCTACATGTTAAGCAGATATCAGTGAAGAAAATAAATACTGATGCATCTATCCGTGGGTGAATGTGTGTGTACTTAAAGCATTTTATATGCAAAAAAGGAAGTTTATTGATTTTCAGTATGCCTTATTTAGTTTAAAAGGGTTAGCTCTCATGAGTGGTTGTACATCTTGTTTACACTCATTGAACTCATGTACCCATTAAGTACCAACATTTGTTTCCCTGCAATGAATTCCTTTGCAATAAAGTGTTTCCATATGACTTTCATAGATTTGTATATCCTGCAATATTTTTCACAATACATAAATTATATTTGTGATTCAGTAACAAATGCAAAACAAATATGTGCAAAAGTATTTTCTGGTGAAAACTTATTGTGCTCTCCACTTAGAGGCCTAAGGAGTCTGTATTCCTGAACATATCTAACAAGAAACAAAGATCCAATTGTGTATTATAAGTCCTTGCCTAATTGAGGTGCATTGCTTGTGATTTTACTGTGCTACTTTATCTATGGGTGTTACATCTGAGAATATTGTTAATAAGCATTTCTGATTTGGAGAAATTCCAAACATAAGAGCCTACTTTTTAAAAATAGTATTTCAAATATGTTATGAAATTAAAAAGTATTATGTCTACAGCAAGTATAGAAAATACACTTGAAAAATCACATATCTGTGGGTTTAACAACAGATTCCTACTTCTGGCTCCAAGTTTGCTGAAACCAATCATTTGGCAAGCTACCTTGAAATTTATTCACAGACCTTCTGATATTAAACTATCTTAATTTGATACTGTTGATTTTGTCACAATTTCATCGTGCTAATTTTCACCCTGAATTAGCTCTGAGCAAAAATACGTTAAGCTTATGTATAGACAGTATATACAAATTAATGGAGCCCTAACTGTGATATGGGGTGAAACATTTTGAAATTGAAGTCAGAAAATTTGTCTTTTCCATAAGGTGTGTAACAATATGCTATGAAACTTGCTGAGGTTATCATTTAAGTTTTGCCTATAAAATATTATCATTGCCAATATGTCAGGTTTATTGTCTAAGTTAAATAAAGTACTTGATGACAAATTCATAAATGATAACCATAAAAGTGATAGCCATTGTCATTTTTCTCTAGAATTTAACCTTATCATTACTAGAAAAAATAGCTATTTAGAAAATGAAGTGCTCAGTCATCATTTGGATTTAAAAGAAATATATTTATAGTTCTACATAGAACACTAGTTCATCTATAATACGCTGGATTTTTAAAGAATCAGTGTGAGCATTAGAAATTGTGTCAGGTAAGATAAAGGAAAAAGAAAATGAAAAACAGAAAATAGTGAGAAAATACTTTTAAGAGAACTACAGGAACACAAAATTTCAAATTCCAGGTAAAATGTGAGGTCACCTAATTTCACTTTTTTCTCACCAAAAGATTTACATATTTTCAAATTTTGTAAGTAAACCCAAATCCTGCATTTTCTCACATGTAAATTCACCATAGTTCATTCAGCAATTATAGATGTTCTCCATCTACAATGGTTTGACTTAATATTTTTTTATACTTTAGAATGGTGGGAAAATGATATATTCACAATAGAAACTCTTCTTCAAATTTTGAGTTTTTATCTAATCTCAAGATAGCCATATACAATTCATTATTCTCAATTGATGGCATCAACAACCATGGGACACTTCTTCTAGCCAGCCACATACAGTTTTGTGAAGCTAGGATGCTCAGCAAACTAGATACATTAAATGTATTTTCAGTTTATCATATTTTCAATTCAATTTCAAAATTTATTGGAGTGTAACTTCATTGTGAGTTGAGAAGCATCTGTATTTATCACTCACTTATTACAAGAAAAGTGCCAAGATACATCAGAGGCAGGGAACACTAAGAAAAATAATAACTTTATTCTGTTCTCTCAAAAAGAGTTGTCTGGAATGAAAACGTGAATTTTCTTTGATGAATCTTTATATTTCAACACAGTCCATATGATATTAAATAGATTTCCCAAAACTTTGCTCTGTCTATATATTTAAGTAGGATACCAAAATTGTTTAAAAATATTGTGACATGATAAGTAAAATAACTGAATCTTTTTTATTTAAAAAGAAGATAAGCAAAACAGAAAAAGGGGTAGAAACTACAGAATATCAGAAAAAAGCAGTGAGAAATCACTAGTTGATAAATTACATATTGTCTTCTTAAACATAGTTATTCAAGTTACAAAATTAAAGCATTCAAAGCAGATAGTCAAACAGTGAGACTGCAAAGAAGTTCAATGATCCAGTAACAACTTTGCAACGTGGTTATGCTAATACAGAATTTCAAAAAAAAAAGATTAATGATAAGAAAGCACTAATTAATAAATTACATATTGTCCTCTTAGAAATATTTGTTCAAGTTACAAAATAAAGCATACAAATTAGATAGTCAAACAGTGAGAGTGTAAACAGCTATGCATGCATGAATCTCTGCATGTATTTCTATCCTTTCTGTATTAGAGGGAAAAACAAAACTTAGCAAGACAAAACAAAACAAATTCCTATAAAAACATGAGACCAAAAAGTCATATAAAACCACAGTACAAGGTGATCTACAATGATTACTGTGTTGTTTCTTATTATCTTCAATAGAATGTCTATATCATCAGGCATAATTGAATATAGCAGTTAT